>JAYMFT010313746.1:0-10085 GCA_038088735.1 Panulirus argus | reverse complement strand
TTCCCCCTTTCTCAATTCTCTCTATATTTCAATTAGGGCCCGGCCTTGATGTGGACTTTTGTCCATGACTGGAGCCTAAAAAACACACACAAAGACACCTAACCCTTGCATCCATACGACATTGCTAGGACTGCTATACATTTAAGCATGTCCACTTTCATCCTCCCAGATAGCAAACTCTCCTTCCACACATTCCTCAATGCTCCCAGGACCTTATTCCTCTTACCCACCCTATGACTCACCTCCACTTCCATGGTTCCATTTGCTATCATGTCCACTCCCAAGTATCTAAAACTCCCCATTTCCTCCATTCAAAATCACAACACAACTAACCTATCTCTCTGCACTGCTAAACTTAACAACCTTGATTTTATTCAAATTCAATCTCAACTTTCTCCTTTCACACACTCTTCTAAGCTTGGACTCTAACAACTGCAGTTTCTCACTTGAATCTGCTACCACTGCCATGTCATCAGCAAACAACTGATTAATTTCCCAGACCCCCTCTACCACTACAGACTGAATACCTGCCTCTGTCTTCAAGACCCTGCATTTACCTACCTCACCACCTCATCCATAAACAAACTAAAATGACATGGTGACATTACACATCTCTATCACAGATACATCTGTACATGGAACCACTAACCCTCCTCTCTACCTACTCGCATACATGCCTTACACTCTTGATAAAAACTCTTCACTGCTCCTTACAGATTTCCTCCCTCACCATAAATCAATAACACCTTTCACAAAGCATTTGTATCAACCTTATCATATGCTTTCTCCAAATTCAAAACTGCCACATATAAATCCCTCCCTATCTCAAAGCATTTCACATAGACATTCTTCAATGCAAGTACCTAATCCATACACTTTCTAACTCTTGAAACCAATCTGATGCTCTGTGCATGCCACCATCCTCTCAATCACAACTCTTCTGTACAACAACTTACAAGTTACACTCAGCAAACTTGAGCCATACTTAAACAAAAAATGCTAACTAGCCAATGAACAACACCGTCATCCCTCTTCATGAGAAATTCAATTGCATTCCCATACACTCCAACCACTCTCCTACACTTCCTCTTACACAAGACTTTCACCATCTCTCCTCTTTTTACCAAAGCACTTGCTACAACTCTCACATCCCAAACACCCGATATCTGCCATCCTGTCAATTAATGCATTTGACAGTTCTTCAAAATACCTATCTTATTTCCTCTTCACCTCTTCTCTGCCTGTTACCATTTCCCCAACTGTTCCCATTTCTCATGCTCCAATCTTTTCTCTTGTTCTCCTCACACTTTCCACTTTTTCCAAAACATCTTTTTATTCTTCATAAAATCTAATGATATGCTCACAACCCAACTCTCATTTCCTTTTGTTTTCTGCCCCTGCACCTTCCTCCTGACCTCCTCCTTTTCCTCTTGTACATCTAATCATCTGCACTCCTTCCCAACATGTAATGACCATACATCTCACTTCTCATTTCTTTAATTCTCAAAATTTGTTCTATCTAGTCTTGTTTGCTTCTGGATGAATGTTAATACAGTAATAGTGTTGTACTTCTCAAATCCGATGCTCTGAGGTTCGGCAACTCCCATGCTCTGGCACGTTTTGAATCTGTTGCCATAGTTTGTGGATCTGCCACCAGGGTGGCACTGTTAGGAGGCTAGCAGCGATAAGGTGCCAAAATCTATTTACAATGCAGCCGAGCTAATTAACAGTCCTGTTAATTTCTTATATCTAGCTGTATATTAGCCCTTCAGGATGTCATCCAAGAGACCAAGAGGTGCAGAAGATGGTGATATGCTAATAAGCCTGAGCATAAATCATTATTGATGCTTGAAAAGATGGCGTTACTGGGACAATTAGATAAAGGAACTTCTGTTCAGACTTCGTGTGAGTATTCTGAGACTGGATCATCAACTGGCTATGACTTAAAGAAACAAAAGGAGTAAATTTTTGAATTTTTGGCTGAAAATAAAAGCCAGAAAAATCTAAAGTTTAGGAAAACTTTGAAAGGTGCCAGGAGTACAGAATTATACAGTGCAATTATAAAGTGGTTTAAACTCTGACATAAAGAAGGTGTAAGCATTTTTGGGGTGATGCTTTGCTGTGACAAAGTTTGTGGATGAATTTGTACAGTTAGTGGCAGTGGATAACTTAGCCCCAGATTAAGTGTATAATGCTGTCGAATCTGCCTTGCATTGGCATTGTATGCCATGAAAAACCCTTGCCTAAGAATTGAGGAGTCTCCATCGGGAAGTAAGGATTCCAAGGATAGGGTAACAATTCTTGGCTGCAGCAATGCTGCAGGAACACATGAAACCAAGCTGATGGTAATTGGTATGAGTGTTCACTCAAGGGCCTTTAAAGGAATGAAAATTCTTCCACCTATCTACCATGGTACTGAAAAAGGGTGGATGACAACTAAACTTTTTCTTGAATGGTTTGGAAATTACTTCATGCTTGAAGCTACAGCACACTGCAATGGAGCATTCACACTATCAAGCAATGCCTGGCGGGCACGAGTTTTAAGTCCAACATCAGACACTTTGTGGTAACTTTGATGGGCAACTCAGCAAATTGCCCTTGCCCATAGCTGAGCAAAAATAGACTGCCTGGTAGTTTGATGTCGTGTCTAGAGCAACAGTGCTGCCATCCACGTAAAGTAACCACTCTTTACACCATATAGTTTTCTGCACTTTTCTTTTTTTCATTCTTATGCACAAAGCAATCAATATGCTACACAGCACTCTTCTTTTTTCCTTTCAACTTTGCTGCGCATGGTGATATCGCATTCATGGCCTGGCGACCACCTACTGGCTACTGTATGACTTGACTGCCCAACCACCTCAACAGTGTGGACAACAACACAGGAATGCCCAACAGATTTTGCCCGGTGAGGGAACAGCCAGCCAGAAACTGCCAAATTGTATGGACATGGCTTAACTCTGTAGGTCTTGATCCAAAGTGTACAATATTTTTATTTTATAAAACTGTTCAGCAAACCCCAAAGCAGAATCTTGTTTGGAAGCATGATTATTTGTATTATTTCATGCTTTAAACTCTGTTCTACCTTTGATAACACAGCAATATGTATGTGAAATGAGCTGGCAAGACTAGGGGTTGGGCATATGTTTACACAGGGGTTCCCTTAGGAGTCAACATCTGTTTTCTGGCATTTTCTGAGGTCCAGCAGTGGTCAGGTCCCAAGGTTGATAGATTAAAGAGGTTCAACCTGTACTGAAGTGATGCATACTGGCACAACTACCTTATTAGTTGCTGTGCTCTTATTCATTTTTTGGTTGGTTAAAATAGTTTTAAGTGTGAAAATCTTTGATACCTAGTTAAAAACTCAGCAGGTATAGGAAAAATTTACAAAGAGATGCCATTTTGTCTGTTTATCTTAATTCTGAATGCATGAACATACATTCCGTGAATGCTATACTGTTGCACTTGTAACTTAAAAAGTTGATCACACTAATGTATGTTTACAATAGAAAGTATCTGTTTATCAATTAATATTTCTGGACACATTTTCTCACATACATTGCAGTACGTGGTTCATATGGCAAAATAATGCACTTCATCAAAAGGATTTCTTACAGTTATATAACATTAGCAAATCTGGTTTTACATTAAGACAGTTTTTCTATGTTACTGGCTAAACTACTAAATGCTGGGCTCTTAATCATTTTGGGAGGTCTGAAATACAGTTTCAAACAAGAAAATCCTTGATAATTAACTACAATCTCAACAGACAAAAACATGTGAGGAGAAACCATGATGTTTGTTTGTATCAAATCTGGATGCATGGCCAAATGAATTCTATAGAATGCAACAGCATCTGCACCTGTGCATAATTTTCAAAAACTAACATCTTGATGTATGCTTACAACTGAATATACCTATTCATTAATCTCTCAACTTTACATTCCGCAGAAATGCAAGAGGTGTACACTGCTATCAGTCGAAATACAGTAATGCACAATGTTATCAAAATTTTGTGCAATGCCTCCACAAAAGCTTTAAATTTAAGTATAATGATATGAAACTTAAAATCTGGACACAAGATGTATGGGGCATCGAGTGTAAAATAAACAAACTGCATGCATGTGTCTGTTACATTAATTCCAACAGTTTTCAAGCATCAATAGATCAAAAATATATTTGTTTTTCATTAATGAGAATGTGGGTTGTGGGTAGAGTATGGAATGTATCCCAATCGATATAAAGGTAAAACAAGTCTGGAGGTGGTAGGGCTCACTCTAAGAATTTTCATGACTGTATTTCACTGTAAGCCATACCACTACCTTTTTCTTAATGTGCAGCCTATTTCATTAAATGTCACTTTTCTACACCATCTCAGTGTGGTGACTAGCAAAAAGTGTTATTCACTATGCATGGTTATACCAGCAGCCTCTGTCTCCAAGTATGTAAAATGCAACAAATAAGCTAAATACAGTAATCTCTCGATTTAACAGACTAATAAGGGGGAAGTGGGTGTCCGTTAAAGCCAAAAGTCCAGTAAATCAAATGTAACCATTTTTGATACACTATACAGTTCACATCCTTTCTTTTAACTCCTCTAACACTTGATGGCATTTTGAATTGTAAGGATTACAAAAGTATTTAATAAATAAAGTCACAATTCTTTGTATACAACCTGACCACATGACAGCATGAGGCAGACTGAGACTGAAAAGAGAGTTTATGAATATTCCATGACAATCTGGTGATGTGGTGGGGTGAGAGAAACACAGATTGGGTGGGAAACTTTTGTACTTAAAAAAAAAAAGAACTAACTTTTCATTGGAGTCATGATCACAGAATGAGTACAGAAGAACACAACTCCAGCTTATATAAGTGTTGTCGTGGGCCTTCACCCACCTGGGTGCCTGGCTGACCTCCCGAATGGTTGCACACTGCATTTGACCTTGCTGCCTCTACCATGTTCCCCCTAGCCGCCCCTGCCATGAGTGACCTCGTCATCTCCATCAAGCTTGATCTTGCCGCCTCTGCTGTGGTGACGTCTCGCGGCCACTCTTGCAAGGCACACAAAGCCCTTCCGGTGATTCGTGTTTTCTTTTGTTTCTCGATTTAACGGACCCCAATACAATGCATTTTGGATTTAACGGACCAGGCAAATAATAATACAGTAATTAACAATAACTGAAAAAATTAGAAAATATCAAAAAATCTCAAACGTCACACCATGCGCATTTCTTATCCCACTTTTTTTGGTAGCATGGGGTATACTCGCTATGTTTTGGTCTCAGTCTGCCTCAAGCTATCTTGTGGTCAGGTTGTATACAGAGAACTGTAACTTTAACTATTAAGTAATTTTGCAATCCTTACAATTCAAAACGGCATCAAGTGATAGAGGAGTCTAAAGAAAGCGTGTGCACTGTATATTGTATCAAAAAAATTTTTTGCATTTGATATAACTGACTCAGCATTAACAGACATCCCCTCCCCCCCATTAGTCCGTTAAATCGAGGGATTACTGTACTTCTCTACATCTTTATCTTAACAAGTTTCTTGCTTAACTTCATGTTATATCCTCTGGTTGTTCTGTCCCCACATGTTTTAAGAAACTTAAAGGTCACCCCTTATTCTTTTCACTTAGGTGGGAAAATTTGAAGTCTTTAGCTTATTCTCCTGCTTCTGATACCATCTTTGGTGCATTTCTCAGGACTTTCACAATTAGCTCTTTCTGCTTCTTTTCGTGTGCTGTATTTACTTATTTTCACTGTAAGGGGTGGGAGTTTACACTCATGGGGCCCCATTTCTTGGACATTCTCTGCTATAATACTACTTCTTAAATTCATGCATGCTGTCTGCATTAACCATGTCCTCAGTCATTCTATTCCATTCCTCCACAACTCTTGTACTGTTAATGTACTTCTTTATGTCTTTTTTAACAGGTTTCTTGCTTCAGTTCATGTTATGTCCTCTGACTGCTCTATTCCCTATAGTTCTTAAGGAACTGTTCAATGTCCACATCATCAACTTGTTTTAACAACTTAAGGGTTGTAATAAAGGCACCTCTTATTCTTCTCTCTTCAAAGTGGACAAATTTAATACCTCTAGCCTTTCTCTGTCACTCAGCAAAATTCTGGTACTATCCCTGTTGCCCTTATCTGGATTTTTTCAATTAGTTCTTTGTGCTTCTTTAGGGGTCACGACCAAATCTGAGGAGCATATTCTAGTTTTGGCCTTACCCATGACAGGAACAGTTTACTAAATATTTCCTTATCCATGTACTTGAAAGCTAACCTCTTATTTGCCAACACACAATTTGTCTCCTTAACTATTCTCCTAATATGGGACTTTGGCTACAGGTCGGTTAATTTTCTTCCTTTTAATATTAATTTTGAGGCCTTCTTTCACTTTGTTCTATCCTTATGACTTTACATTTGCTTGGGTTGAATTTCGTTTATCATGTATCAGACCAACTTTCGAATTTCTTTAGGTTCAATTCTAAGCTCATGCAACCCTCCTTGCTTTTCACATCCCTCATGACCTTTGCATCATCTGCAAATATATTCAGGTATGAGTTCATACCTTCAAATAAATCATTTACATTAACAAAGAACAGAAATGGACCTAAAACAGAAACCTGATTACCTCAACTCCTTTGGAAATGGCTCAACTGACATGTGTCCTCTGAGCCCCATTCACTGAGATAAATTTCCATCCATTGAAGGAGCTTACTCCTCTCAGGGCCCTCTCAATCAGATTATTGTGCTTCTTTAGGTGTGGTGACCAGATATGTAAGGCCAGACTTTAAACTTGCAAATTTTGAGGATCTTTTTCACAAGCAGATTCCTGCCATTACCTCCTCCTCAGTAATAATCACACCAAGGCCTTCTTCCACTCTGTCTCATCCTCATCACCCTCCATTCAATTTGGACAATCTCATCATCCATTTACATGACCAATTTTGATGTGTGTATAGGTATCCCTGAAGGCTGATGCAATTTCATCATTCTTTATTTCTCTCATGACCATGGTATCATCCACAAATATATAGAAATATGATTCCAGTCCAACAGGCAAGTTATTTTCATACACTAAGAATAGCAATGGGCCACAAAATTAACCCTACTATGCACCATTTGTAACCCTAGTCCACTTTGAGTATGCAACTCCTATCTGTGTTCTTTGCTCCTTTTCAATAAGGTTGTCTTCTTTACAGAGAAGTAGCCCACCCTTTATTCCTGCCTGTAAGTCTAACTTTTTTTATCAGTTTCAAAGAAGAACAATGTCAAAGGATGCACATCTTAGCTGTAATCATTACCCCCTTCCAATGAGGTACTCTTTCATCCACTGAAGGTACTCAGCCATTATTCATGCCTGTTTATCTAGCATTTTAATCAACCTCTGGTGACAGATAGTGTCAAAGGCTTTCAAGCAGTCCAAGAATACTCAGTCTACCCATCCCTCTCTTTGATCTAAGATGGAGCTCATCCTGTCATACAAATCTAAAATATTAGTTATGCATGACTTCCTTTCTATATATATATAACTGTGTTGTCTCCCACTTAGAGTGTGTATGTGTAATTACCTATCTGTACTGCATGAGGAGGGTGTTTTACAATTGTGGGGCCTCATCTCTTGAACATTCTCTCCTACCATACAACTTCACAAATTTATGCAAGCTGTCTGCATTAATCCAGCTTTCTGTCATGGCCTCTTGTTATTCTGGTGCCACGTCAGTTACAGAACAGTTCACTGTCAACATCATGTCTTGTCTGTGTTTTCCCATTCTCTTAGCTTCTGTTATTTTTTCATTACATTCTGTTTAATTCATTGTCAGAAATAATTTCTGGATCTAGCTTCTGTTATTTTTTTCATTACATTCTGTTTAATTCATTGTCAGAAATAATTTCTGGATCTTCTGCCCTCTTTGACTACATTGTGTTCATAATTACCTATTTGCCCTGTCTCTTGAACTTTTTAAGCCATTAAGCATCCTTCTAAACCTTTGTAAACTAACAACATTTGCTATCTCACTTAGTCTTTTCCAACCATACACAACCATAACATTAAAGCAGTACTTTTTAACATCCTTTCTAACTAGTTCATGGCTCTTGTTACTCTGGTGTTGCATCTCTTGATGCAATCCAGCTGATCTAATTAGAAAATTGAAGGCTGTCATGAGGTCCTCCTTCTATCTCCTCTCCTCCACTATGGATAGCTTTGTAGCCCTCAGCTTCTTAGTGTAGCTCAGTCCTCCAAATTCAGGTACCATCTTAGTTGCTCTTCTCTTTACCCTCTTAATTAGATCTCTGTGCTTCATTAGGTGCTCTGACCAGACTAGCGAGGCATAATCTAGCTCTAGTATGATACATGTGAATGGTTTTTTGAATATGTCCTTATCTGTATACTTGAAAGAAATTCCTATTTTTGCCAGAACACAATTTGCCTTTCTCAATTCTCCTAGTGTGTAATTATGGTGACAGATCAACCCCTAAGTCTTTTTCACATACATATTTCTTCAATCTATTTCCAGCTAAATAATAATCACACTGAGGCCTTCTTTCACTCCTTCCCATCCCCATTACCTCACACTTACTTGGACTGAACATCATCCATTTATCATACCAACTTTGGAGTTTCTTTAGGTTCCCGAAGGTTAATGCAACCATTATCATTCTTCATTCCTCTCATGACCTTGGCATCATTTGCAAATATGTTTAGGTACATTTCTTGTCCATCAAGTCTAAGATACCAAGCCCAGTAGCATACCACTTCTATCTCCACCAAACTGTGAGGATGTATCTCTAACTTGCATTCTTTGCTGCCTTCCCCTAAGGTATCTTCTCTCTATCTGTCTTTCTAGCTACATCAACCTCTAATGGGGAACAGTAACAAAGGCTTTCTAGCAATCCAAGAACATATGGTCAACCCATCCCTCTCTTTGATCTAAGATGTAGCTCACTCTGTCACAGAAGTCTAGTAAAATGGTTACACATGACCTTTTCCTGAAACCATGTTGTAAGGTCAGGCTAGCTAATGGAGAACTTGTTTTATATGGAAAGATCTACTGTCAAAGCACTTGAAGTTTTCTCCTTAGTAAGAAATCATTCATTTGCTTTATTATCCTTTTCATAATTCCACAAACCATACTTGTCCTAAGACTGGCCTGCAGTTCAGTGCAATTTCCCAATTATCTTTCTTAATAACCTTATGTACAATGACGTGAATGTTGTGTCAGAGTCCAGTCCCGCTCAACTGGCACTGGTTATGTTACTCAAATGAAAAAAAATCACCTAAAAATCATGGAATTCCAATGAATGCATGAAATTTTGGTGTGTCATTCCCTGAAAGCTGCTCTCTCATGATAATTCAATTTTAATGATATATATAGCAATGTTACATAGTGTGCTACATAATTTCAAACTTGTAACCATCACCCATGTGTGAACTGGTTTTGTCTCACAATAAATGCCCCTCTGTGCATACAATAAATGTCTCAACCATATATAAAAGCATTGTAAAGTGCTGTAAAATGTTGTTATAAAAATGTATCCAGGCTCTTATGGGATAATACACAACATTTTTTCAACCCAGTTACAATGCCCCACTACATACATGCATATGGCCAACATCTGGCCACTGCTCTTGATGATGAACTTGATGAAGCTTTAGCACAGCGAGAATAAAACTTTGAATATGATATTAATGACCCGGAATCTGATGGCTATGACTATATTCTGGAGTCATTTTGTGGGGCTTCTGGTCACTCTGCCCAGAGGAACAAGGGTACTGCAGGGCAGATAAGTAGTTCCCTGCAACATGAATTTACCACTGCCGCCAGGGCCAAGTAGTA
Source organism: Panulirus argus (assembly GCA_038088735.1). Lineage (NCBI taxonomy): Eukaryota > Metazoa > Arthropoda > Malacostraca > Decapoda > Palinuridae > Panulirus > Panulirus argus. The sequence goes on along the minus strand of JAYMFT010313746.1, from coordinate 238 downwards.
CACAGCAACTGCAAATGGTGCAAATATCTACTCCTCCCCACAACATGACCACTGCTTAACCTATCACGTCCCATGCAATTCCCTCAAGCATATAACATCAACCTAAAAGGTAAGTTTATCTTTTTTTTTTTTTTTCTATGTTAGCTGAGACGGCATGGGTGGCTAAGGCCCTAATCAAGGCCATCCCATTAACGCTATATATATATATATATATATATATATATATATATATATATAT
>JAYMFT010313735.1:0-10085 GCA_038088735.1 Panulirus argus | reverse complement strand
GGAAAAGCAGAAACTGGAGGGGAAGATTTCCAGCCCCCCGCTCCCTCCCCTTTTAGTCGCCTTTTACGACACGCAGGAAATACATGGGAAGTTTTCTTTCTCCCCTGTCCCCAGGGATATTATATGTGCCCCTATTTTTAAAACAGGTATTCACAGTCATTAGAGCTTTTCCAGTGCACAACTCCACAAACTTTTCACCATTTCCATTCACTGTACTGAATACACTCTGCCCCCCAATTATACCCTTAACTGCTTCATTACTCATTTTCAAATTCAAATCACCCCTCACTAATACTTGATCTCTTCCATCAAAACTGCTGACACTCTCACTCATCTCCCGAAACACTCTCTTCTCTTCATCATTCCTCTCTTGGCCAGGTGCATAAACACTAATAGTCACCCACCTCTCGTAATCCACTTTAATATTTACCCCCGTCAGTCTGGGGCTCCCTGCCTTACACTCTTTCATACATTTCCCCAACTCATCCTTCAGCAGAAGTACTAACCCTTCCTTAGCTCTCACCCTTACACAAAACCCTGTATTTACTCTTTAGGTAGATGTTCCCAAACCATACTACCCCCCTTACCCTTGAGCTTTGTTTCACTAAGAGCTATTATTTGTGCAATTATAATTACCCCAGGACCACTTTCTGAAAGGATCTCAGTGTTACTCAGTACCCTTTTTCCAGAGGCTCCTTCTGCTACAAGGCTCTGATACACTCAATAGCAGGGACAGGATGGAGTATTTTGAAGCAAGAAGTTTTTTGACAAAACTTAATTTTGTTTCATATTCTGACAATAATACAGTCCAGTAACACCTTACCAGATCTTTTAGTGCAACATACACTTCACTTCCCTTGTCCAACCATATCTCTTATAAGCTACTCAGAACAAACACATGGCATTTCCACTTCATATATGAAGCTTCATGAGCTACTGAATTTAGGTTTTTAGAAAATGCTTGTCAAAAGTTTTTAATAGTCATAATATCATCATATGTGCTTGAATTTAGTGAACTGGGTCTCATTTTGAAGGTATTTTGTAGTAATTGTAGCAATTAAAGACGAAGGTACAAATTTACCAGGAATGCACTATTCATAAGAATTAAGCATATGATTATGATGTACAAAAAAGTTTTGGTTTTGTGTTTCCAAGTATGTAAATATTACTTTGAAATAATGTATACTGTACTTATATTGACTGTTAATGCTTTTTTGCTTGTTTTTTGATGTGGAGGGATGTGAGTGATGAAATTGATACTACAGCAGTTTGTCATATGGAAAACTTTTCATCAACAGCTGCAGTGTTACCAGCACTCTGTTGTAGTGCAGTGAGGTCCACAAAGAAAACAGAAAGTATAAGCAGGACCCACTTTGCAAACAGCATTAGGTTGCTTGGTCTTAAAATTGATATGCACAGCACCAGAATTTCTTTTCTCCTTTGCTTTCTACTTTCTTTTCCAGCTTTTGAGAGTAGCTTGATAAACTAGGCTATACGTCTTTATTAGAAGAATTCATAATGATAACTTTAATTGCAACAGTGTGGCAAAAAAGAGCAGGAGACCACAGCACTGTGATTGTATTTACAAGCTGAGAGAGGACTGCAACAGCAAACTTGATACTCACTGGCTGACAGAGCCATGAAAATACTTTTAAGATGCTGAGGTAGGCATACCCTTCTCGCACAGAGGAGAGCTACACTTTCAAGCCTGCACATGTGTTCCTCCAGCTCTCTAAAACATAGAAAATCTTAAGGTGGCAGGGATGAGCCCACCATGATATAGACCATGTGATATGATAGAAAATGGATAGGCATTTCTGATATCATAGAAAAAGAAATAGGGTTAGCAGTTCTAATTCCATAAAAGAAATAATTTTGGGACCATAGCAGGCTTGCCCTTATTGCACATGACATTTATGGTTAAGTACTTTTTTTCATACTTGATTGCAATTTTCCATGTTAGGAAGGTATGGGTTGGGGTTGATATGCCCTCAAGTCTCTTCTGACTGCCCCCCATTTTTTTGTGTCCTGGATGTTTCTTTACTTTTTCCATGCCCTTCCTCAGCCTTTCACTTCAGATGAAAATCCCACAGAATTATTGTTGATGAATAGGTATCTTGGTTTTCTTTAGTACCATGTACACACATAGCTAATACATCCCATATTGAATATTATCTTCACTGGTCGTCTGTTTTTATCTTGTTTCCATTTCTTCTTTTCTTTTTACTTCATTTATTACTAGAGCTGAATATGGTATGTTTATAGCCTCTAGTAATTCTGTCTAAATATACCCTTTATTATTCTTTTTTACTGGAATATAATCTAATCCACACATCATGAAACACCTACAGCTTTCAGCTTCCATCTTCATTAGCACCTGTAATTTTGTCTAGCATCAATTTTTATTTTTATAGGAACTGCCTTGGCATGGGCAAACATGCCCCTGTTAAGGCCATCTCAAGTCAGAAAAAAACAGCATAGAAAAAGTTTAAAGAAATTGATCAGCTTCTCAAGTGTTTGTAACTCTGATTCTTAAAGGCAGAAAGATAATAGGAAGAGGGAAAGATGAATAAAGGAGAGAATTTAACATCTTCATTGTTTGAATTAAGATGGAGGTACAGGTTAAGTATCCCTTATTTGAAATGCCTGGGACCAGAAGTGTTTTGGATTTCTAATTTTTTTTGGATTTCGGACCTTTTCGGATTTTGGAATATTTGTATGTACATAACGAGATAAGAGGATGGTATGGAAACAAGCAAGTTAGAACTGAGACATACCTCAACGTTTTGACTGTTCAGTGGTGTTCCTCTGAAGATACTGATTCCAGCATTTGGCAGGACCTTGATCCCCAGCAAGTGATGGTCACCCGGTCGGACACCTTGGCGTGTCGCTTTCTGATTGGATTGCTTGTCCTGCTGCCTCCACTTGTTCATAATGATCTCCACTACCTGATGTGACCATCAGATGAACCCAGAGCTTGTGTTGACGTTGTCTTTGGTAGCAATGTAAGCCACTTACATTGCTACCAAAGACAATGTTAACATAAGGTCTGGGTTCATCTGATGGTCATGTCAGGCAGAGGGAATTGCTGTGAATGAGTGGAGGCAGCAAGACAAGTGATCCAATCAGAGAGCAACACACCAAGGCGTCTGACTGGGTGACCATCACTTGCTGGGAACATGGTCCCGCTGAATGCTGGAATCAGTATCTCCTGAGGAAGATGTTGAATGGTTGAAATGTTGAGGAATGTTTCAGCTCTAACTCGTTTGTTTCCATACCATCCTGTTTTCCATATTTGTCATGATGGGTTATAATTACATAATGAGATATCTTTGGGATGGGACCCATGTCTAAGCACAAAATCCATTTATGTTTCATATACACCTTATATATATAGCCTGAAGGTAAATTTTACATTTTTGATAACTTTGCACATGAAACAAAGTTTGTGTAACACTGAACCATCAGAAAGCTAAGATATCACAACCTCAGCCACCCAGGTGGACAATCTGTGGTTGTTTGGTATCACCTTCATTCCTGACTCAGAATTTATATGCTATTGGTACGCAATCATATTCTTACACTTATTCACACGTAAGTATTTAACAGTAGAAAATATGAAATACCATTAATACAATGAAAAGTTAATGTGTTTAGGTGTGGAACTTACCACTTGTAACATCATGTCGGTGCTCAAAAAGTTTCAGATTTTTTAGCATTTTGGATTTTGGATTTTCAGTTTAGGGATGCTCAACCTTTATCATAATGGTCACTTTTCATGTGGCCAGTCTCCAAGGAGAAACTATGGGAAGCATCACCCACACTTGTTTCTTGGGTCTAAACCTTGGTGTCATGGAACACATTTAGATGGTTTATGAGAGCAGGTTTATGAGAGCAATAGTCAGAATATTGCCTGGAAAACAGGGAAAGGGCAACAGCTACACAGCAGATAATAGGGGATGGTTAGACAGATATACTACCAGGGGAATTGATAAGATGGAAGGCTTTTTATTTTGCTTACTAGGGCAAATAAAACCTCTGTAGATATGAAATAACTTCTCATTGGTAAAATAATTTTGGGAGATTGTAGGAACTCGTAGTTAAGTACCCTGTTATTTTGTATTTGATCAACCCTCCTCACACCACATATTGCCCTCAAACTTTTCAATTCAAACACATTCACCCTCTTCTCTATATATTTGTCTAAAGTCCATGCCTTGCACCCACACAGCACCAGTGGGACCACTGTATCGTTAAACATACCCATCTTTGCCCTTAAGACATTGATATCTCTTTCCACACATTCCTCAATGCACCCAGTACCTTTGCCCTCTCACCCATCGTATGGTTAAGTTCAACTCCATGGTTCATTCATTGCTAAATCCACTCCCAGGTGTCTAAAACTCTCCACTTTCTCCAAGTTGTCTCTTTTGTAGCTCACCTGTCTTTCATCACTGCTAAACTTAATAACTTTGCTTTTATTCACATTTACTCTCAGTTTTCTCCTTTCACATACTATCCCAGATTTATTAACCAGCTTCTGCAGTTTTCCCTTAAATTGGTGACCAGTGCGGCATCATCATCAAACAGTAACTGACTCCAACTCAAAAGACCATGTATGTTTTCCTCTGTCCATCCATTAAGAAACAGAATAGCCTTTGTGACATTGCACACCCTTGCTGCAGACACACCTTCGCTTGGAAGTGCTCACCCTCCTCCCATTCTTCACTTACACACAAACCTTACTGTTTTGAAAAAAGCTCTTTACTGGTTCTAGCAGCTTTCCTCCCACATCATATATTCATAGCACCTTCCCTAGAGCATCTCTGTGAACAATTTCATAATCTTTCGCTAAATCCACAAATGCCCCTATCAAGTCCTTGTGTGTCTCACCCACATTTTTCAAAGCAAAGACCCAGTCTGCATATCCTTAACCACTCCTGAGTCACATTGTTCATCCCATCTGAAACCCTGTGCATGCCACCACTTTCTTAATTGCCACTCTCCCATACAACTTACCATTTGCAATCAACAAACTTATTACTTCTGTGATTCAAAAATTCAGTATTGTCCCCCTTGCCTGTATATAGTGGTACTACATTGGTGTACCACTGGTCCTCAGGCACCTCACCATGATCCATATATACCCTGAAAATCCTAATATGCAGCACCATCTTCTCCAGCTGATTGCCACACTTCATCTTAAGCAGCGCTTTCATCATACCAATGACTATGAATTTCTGACTTTACATACCTCCATATCCTAAACATCCAACACCTGTCATCCTATCATCAAACACATTTAGATATCCTTCAAGATAGTCATTCCTTTTAGTTTCCTCCTCTTTTTTTTACCTGTCACCACTTCCCCATTTGCCTCCTTAACCAGAGTTCCCATTTATTGTCTTGTTTTTCTCATACTGTTAAGAACCTTCCAAAACATTTTCTTATCATCCCTGAAGTTTCTTGACTCTCACTGATTCTACCTCTCATTTGTCCACTTTTTTCAGTGCCTACACCTTCCTCTTGAGTTACTGTTGCTTTTTCTTGTGCATCTCCCAGTCACTTGCAGTCCTTTCCTGCAAATAATGCCCATAAACCCCTTTTGTTTTTCAATAGCAACTTAACTTCCTCCTCCCACCCCTCATTACCCTTTCTAATCTGTCCACCTCCCACCTGCATGCCACACACTTCAATCTTTCCTGGTATCTTATCCCACCAGTCACTTTTCCAAGCTCATTCACTTTCACAGCCTTCTTCCCATCCATATTATTTCTTCTTTTCCTAAAACCTCTACAAACTTTTACCCTCACCACTACCAAGTGATGGTCAGACATCCCATCATCTGCCTTTCTCATCACATTCACATTCAAGAGTCTCTCATCTGCATTAGATAATGCACCTTGATTATCTTTCCTTCTCACCCATGTATACTTATGTATGTCCATCCTTTTACACCAGATAAAGTATTCTCAATCACCAGTCCTTTTTCAGCACACAACTCCACAAGTTATTCACCATTCTTATACATAACACCAGGCACCATCTGTCCCCCAATTATACCCTCAGCTGCCATATCACTCACTCTTGTATTAAAATTACTCAACACTAATACTCATTCCCTTGCATCCCTTCATATTTATGTCCATCCATTTATATATGTTGTGGTGATCTTAAGGATGTAGTCATTAGCTTTGCTGTCATGTCTGGTTTTGAACAAACTGGTCATTTGAGTAGTGATCAGATTAAGTTACACTTATGCATTGAATATTAATAATAATGTATACTCCAAAAATTGAAATTTCTTTCTTAGCACAACCCTTACATGGCAGAATTGGCTGAAAAGTCCATATCATAGGTATAATAAAGAAAATTCAGTTTTTCTTTACGTATTAACAGAGTGGCATGCAGAAATAAAAGAAAATTTAGAGAGAGTAACCAAACTACCTTTATGTTGGCTTGTTTGAATGCTGAGTAAGGGGAAGGAGGGTGTGGCTTTCATGTCTGACATATTGATATAAAAGGGGAGGAAATGCAAGTTTTGTTCTTATTCTTTCTTTCTCTTGACTATGGTATCACAGGATGCTCTTATTTCATAAACAGGCACAGTGTTGGTGGTGAATAGCATTAATATATTCAGAAATGTTACAATACACATACTAAAAATGTGTAGGAGGAGAGGGTGTATGGCTGGCAAGTCTAGGGTGGTCCTTCCTCACCTTGAGATCAGAGGGAAATGACATAGAGATCTTTTTTGTTTGTTTCTTACTATTATTTCTTACATGTGCCTAGCATTGATTATATATCAAATGAAGATATGTAGAAATAATACACTGTGCATACTAAATGATATGCTATACACTTTGCAGTAAATGCATAGACAAAGGCCAAGCATGAGGGTGGTAAGGTCCTGTGCTGGCATCCCTCCTTACTTCTGCAAAAATTACTGTCTGAGTAATTTCTTTACACTTCACCTGTTATTCCTTTTTGTTTACTCACCATCTGAGAAATATGATAAGCATTTCTCCATATTTCCTAGGTCATCCAATCCTCTGTATTTTTTATGGGTTCCTGTATGCATGATCTGAGAGCTCTGTGGATGTGTTCCTATAATGACAATTTTATGGGTATTGACGAGAACTAAAATTTTCCTGTCTTAGCAACAGAAGAAACCTTTATAGGCTGTTAATGGTATGATATGAAAGTTGGATATTTGAACTGAGGCAGAGAATTTATATTATTATGCATGTTATGATGGCTGCCATTCGTGACCAGGTCATCTTATGATAACCACCTAGGTGAAATTAGAAATTTGATGAAAAGAAATTTGATGAAATTGTTGAGGGTGTTTACTTCACTGATCTTTAGTCTAGCTTTAGATATAGAGCTGAATCATGCAACAAAATATTTGACTGTCTGTACATATCAAACTTTAGTTTGATAACTTGCTTTGCTATACAGTACACCATTGAAGTATTGAGACAATATATCAGCTTGTATTTTAAGCCTTTATATGGAGCAGTTGGTTTCTGTACTGCATTCCAGTCTAGTTTTAGATCAGGAAGTTACCTTAACTAGCTAAGACTGCTAATCATTTTTGAGATTCATTGAAGGGGCAGTCACATTAATCTAACATTGTTCATACTGTAGTTGATTGTATATGCTGTCTTCTAATGACTCTTGTCTAGATATATTCTTACTTTCCATAATTCAATATTATACATGATTATCACCACAAATTTGTGTGGATAAAGTGTTTAAGAGTTGTAGTAAAGACCCTACTTCACTTGTCATCATGATAATACCCCATTTCTGTTGCAGGAAATGATTAAAGATTGTAATTAAAACAAGTTTATTTCATATGTGCTGCTTTGAAAAGGATGAATTTGTAAGTATTGCTGACTGAGTCATGGAAGTTGTGTTACACAATAGTTTCTCTCCAGGGTCAGTCTTGACCTGCAAGTTGTGGCATTCTCTAAGATCCATTGGGTTTAGAAACCTCTAGCCTCTGCCTTCTGGTGAGATTTATGCTTCTCACTCTTTGCCAACCACCTTTAAGTAGTTATAGCCTTCATCTCATTCAGGGCCCTCCTCTGCCATTCAGTAACCACCATTTTGAATGGCAAGTAAATGTCCTTCCAGCCAATCCGTTAATTACACTGATCACCATCCCGGACATTTTGGATTGTTTTCTAACCTTCCTTTTTGATTGGCTCCTTCCACCCTACCAAAAATGATTTTTCTCTTGTGTTCCAGGCCTTGATTCTGGCTTTGGTATTTTGCTGCTAATTTTGAATACCCAGCTGATAGATGATTCCACATCTTGTCCATAAATATCACTAGCAAGCTAACAGCACAGCTAGAGAAAAATTTCATGTATCATGGTCACCCATAAAATATTAGAGAATGTATAACTGTCATCATTGCAGGAAGGCATTTTTTATGCAGCAGCCTTTTTTCATATAATTTTGCAGTAACAGAAATAACTTCTCTTGTATTAATGTGTAAGTTTTTTATGAAATAAGCATATATTTTGATTTATTCATATAAATAATGTTCTGTCTAAATGGTAAATAAACAGGGAAATGATGTATGAATATAAAATATGAAGAATATTCGGGAATATGTATGAGTTGTGTGAAATCATGCCTGGTAAAAAACCATGAGGTGCATAGATTATTTAGATGTATGGAGAATGTTACCACATTTAGAAAAAACATGACCATCATACAGTTAAATAAAGATCTGTGCTGCCATCCAGGTTCCTCACACCCGACACTCATCACCTTTCCACACCAATTTAAAGGAAAGGGAACTGCTTTTTTGGGTATTTTTCTTACTGAAATATCATATAAGCATTCTGTGAGGTGGGAAAAATGTCTGCTTGGGCAAGTAAATAGATAGATTAAATATATTATGACAAGGTAAAGTATGAAAAACAGAAGAGCAGATTTTCATCTTTGGCTAATCTGACAACATTTCATGCAGAAACTTGGGTTTAGAACCACAGACCTTTTCCAGTTAGAATAAAGAACTATTCATAGCATTTTAAGTTGGCACCTGACATCATATATTAGTGAAGAAAGTATTCAAAAAACAGTACTTTTTCTGTATAATGATGTGGGAGGGTGGTGTGTGTGGGATGTGGAGATGGCAGCACAGATCCTCTTTGGTTATGTAAGTATGTGATGATTATGTTTTGTCTCTGTGATTTCATTGTATTTATATCTAAACACTCTATACATTTTATGGGCCTTAGAAAGTTAACCCTTTTGCTGTGGCAGTCCTATTATTCGTTGTACACTGTGTGTGGGAGATTCTCAGATATTCTGAAAAAAAAAAAATCCCCCATGCTTGTTATTAAAATCATCTAGGTAGGTAGTTAGTAGTTGGTTGGCATCCAACAACCAGGGAAGTATTTTACCATTGCTACCCACCTTGGTATCTGGAGGGTTAGTTACATCTGCTTAGTAAGCCAGCTGTTCAGTGGTTGTCAAGTTGCACTCCTCTGACTTAGGTAGCTGTCTTTTCTTTCTGCCTCACTAACACGTGGACAACTAGCATTCACTTCACAAATGTACAATCTCTCCTTGTCATACATAACACTTGACAACACTTAACTCACACAGCTCATTCTTCATAACTCTAGATTTTCATGTGGTTAGCACTGTGTGCTAGCCCTATCTTTTGTCAAAATGGTAGGAGCAGTAGCTAGAAGTAGTAGGTAGGAACATTTAGGCAGGAGCATTTGGTAAAAATTTTAGGTAGAAGCAATTGGAAAGAGCATTAGATATAAGTAGTCGGTGGGAACATTAGGTAGGAACCTTAGCAAACGCTGCACTATAGTTGCCCTATGCCAGTGGCCTTTTAAGGGTGAGGCACTGAAGGCTAAGAAGCAGCAGTGAAGTTCACTAAGTATGGAGACTCTATTGTCGTGGCAACCCCTTTGAGGGAGTTCCAGTTGGAATGGGCATCAGGGATATAGATAGATAGACAGATAGATATATCATCTAGAACAGTGGTTCCCAAACTTTTTTCTGCCATTTCCCCCTGCACCCAGTTCAACCATCCAGATTTCCCCCTTC
>JAYMFT010313724.1:0-10085 GCA_038088735.1 Panulirus argus | reverse complement strand
GTGTCTGTCCTTTTTTTTGGGGGGAGGGGGGGACATTCCGAGGTACTTAAGGACGGCAAATTCTCTTATGATAGATTTCAGTGATGTGTAGTTATGTTATCCGGGTAGAATACCGTAAATGTTTGCTTTAGGAGGGACTACTGTAAATGTTTCGCTTAGGAGAGATTACTGTAATTCCTCGACTTAGGGAAGTTTTACTGTATGTAAATGCTCTGCATAGGGAAGACTGTTGTAAATGAACGGCTTAGGGAAGACTGCTGTAAATGCCATAAATTGTATGTGAAACGCTGAGGTACATATGTAATGTTATGAACCGACACAAGGCTGATCAAAGATAGAGAACATTTTAAGAACATGTGTCGAGGACGTTCTTGGACCATGCATGGATGATTGAGGGGCCACATTATTTACAACGATGCCAGTGTGCATCAGTAATGGGTAAAAGCCTTTAGCTTAGTTTATTCATCGGTAGAGGACATCCTGAAGACACTGGTGGTACCACTGGCACTGACATTTAAAGGCCAAGATGATTCTATACGTTACTTCCAGAAGTTCATATCAGTGTAAGTCACCGGCCTCAAATGACGTGTTTTGAAGGAAGTTTTTTTGATATATTTTCTTTTTTTTTTCAATGCTTAACGCCATTTAGGAAATCATTACTTTTTTTTTCGTCTCTCTTCCTCGTCTTCTTTCTAGCCCTCCTCCCACCAACGCACCCCTTCCAGCCATCCTTGTCCACGACAAACATGCACTTGGTTTCCTCATTCCCGGCCTCCTGGAGTGGTCTGGGTCGGCGGTAAACAACACTCAGGCTGGGTCAGTTGCTGTAGAGTATTGCACTGCTGCTCCGTGCTAGACGAAAAAAGAGCCCGGAAGTGAAGAGAGAGCGGTAAAGCCCCTCGACATTCCTGGTGGGGGGGGGGCCTCTGTTATGGGGTTGGAAGCGGCGGGACTGTGGTTGGAAATGTGGTGCCCCGATTGGCCAGAGGTGGAGAGAGAGTGGATAGCATTTTGGTGCCGTTATGACCGGGAAGCGTCGGGTGTCGGTGAACGTGCAGACACAATACATTGGTTGGTGGACGCGGCAGTAGCAAATGCTGAGACATACGTGTTGGTGACTCCGTGTGACGTGAGGTCGGGAAGGATCCCAGTCATCGCAGATGAAGTCCCTATTAGTTTGTAGAGGTTGTGTCGTAAAAGAGAGAGAGAGAGATAGAGAGAGAGAGAAGAAGGAAGGAATGCTATATTGTGGACGACTTGTGTGCCTGGCCCACCGTAGAGTTAAATGGGATTCGACACGGTAGATTCTGTTGTCTGGTAAAATCACAGATGTGGTTGTCAAGATATTACATTACTTTTTTTTTTTACCATATTATGATATTTGAATATATTGAGTGTGCAGTACTATCGTTTATAAAACATGCTGGAAAAAAAAAATAACACTCGGATGGTATGAATGGTTTCATTCCTACTAAGTGAATGATGATATGAATGCATTGTGAAGTACGCGCCTTGATAGTGAAGGAAATCTTACCAAGAGCATCCTGTCAAAGACCTACTTCCCGCTCTTCTGAAGGAGCTGTAACGCCTCTATACGTCGTAATGGCTTTTACATATCTTATCCACCCTGGGCTCCTTACGACCCCACCTCCGTCCAATATAACAGACCTGAATTCAACTGTCCTAATTATCAAAAAAAAAAAAAAAAAGTCTTTTACCTGCCTTAAACATTCGGAATTCTGTATCCAATGTTCTCCTACTTGTCCTTTGCATTCTAGTTACCCCTATCCACTGTGATTACTCCAGTCTCAGGTTTCCCAGAGATCTTCAGTTGGCCAGTCAGTCATAACATTTGGGCTAAATGTCCGGTCACTGCAATCATACGATCATCTTGTAATAAGTTCACAGGTAATGAGGTAAACAAACTTCACCGTCCTTTGTCTCGTAATGGCCATTGGCGTTACCCTAACTACATCATTCCCATCCTTACCCTCATAATTACCCCTCACCAACCAACCATTTTCACGACCCCTAACCATAGCTTACCTAACCACGCCAGCTGTCTTAACCACTGTTAACTCCTGGCTTGACAGCCCTGCCACTGACGGAGATGAACCTGGGCGACCCTGAGGCGATGCTGACCCCAGAGATGGATTACGAGAACATCTTGGAGAAGCTGCGCAGCCAGGACTACGTGTACACTGAGTACTCCCTGGAGGAGGTCATCTACCAACTGGCCAAGATTCTCTTCAAGCAGGCCATGCACCGAGAAGGTGATGTGGGATCAGAGAAGGCACTACAGGAAGTGGCTGCCCTGCTGGAGAAGGAGGCTACACGAGGAGCTATCACACCGGAGGTGGAAAAGAAGGTCTTAGGTGGGTCTTGTCAACCAAAGACCTCAAAAGTTCTAGGGAAATATGAGAGAAAGAATGAGCAGGATAAATGAAGGATAGACAAGTGGAGAAAGATGGTAACATTAAAGTTCCAGCTGGTGAGATAGTTATATTATGATTTTGGTATCAAAGACAATCTGCCTTAGATAAGAAAAGACAGGGAAAGGAAGTGGTTCAAGTTAAGGCAGAGAAAGTTGTTCATGAAAAAAAAAGCTCACTGGTTAGACAAGAGATGGCTGGAGGTTTTTATGAAAAGGAAAATATTTTTGTTAAAAGGATAAAAGAGGTAATAAAAAGTTTTATAGGGAAACTGTAAAACAGTTCATCGTTATTTAAGAATATTGAACTAATTCTGTTTGCTGAAAAGATCAAACTATAGCAAAGAAAGAGCATTGGGATTCTTTAAAAGGATACTTTGGTGTAGAAATGCGAGTTGCCAATTGTCAAACATTTTTGGCAGATGGTTTGTGTCAACAAGTGAGGCTGTGAAGTCACAAAACTGCTCAAAATAATGTGATATATGTGCATTCATATGTCCATGATAGATGTAGTGAGAATTTGATCAAGACTAAGAATTATTAAAGGCAAAGGTGTAATTAGGATGATTGGGATTGGATGTAATATGTATAAAAATGTTGTAAATGGAGACCATGGTTCAAATGAAGAATCTCTCTTATGTGTGAAACTTCCTTTCACTTTAACACTCCATACATGGCTTAATTGAAAAATAAGAAAAAGATGATAGTGAATTGGTAGTGATGATAGATAACTTGTCATGTATCTCAATAAGGTAGTATTTGACTTTCTGAACATTCTTCATTGTCATGTATTTTGTGTGGAAATATTTATATTAATCACAATTTTTCAGATGTAATGGTGAACTCTTTGGTTGACAGCCTCAATGAAAATGAATATCCAGTGGCCCCTGGATCAGTGATGGGTGGAACCAACTTCAAACTACCCAGTGAGACCCCTTTTCCCTTGGGAAGTTCATCCTTGATTAATGGACCCAATTTCAGACCCACAAATGAGCTATTTCAGCTCTCAAAGGCTACAGCAAAGAGGGAGGCTTCTGAGGAAAAGACGGGAGAAGAAAAGAAAGATTAAAAGATGAAGAGATAGGAAAATGATAGATGGTATTTTGGGGTGAGTTTTGCTTACCACTATGGGTGTTGGTAGTTTGCCTGTAGTGGAAGGTTAATTGGCAGAGTAGTAAACAACTTGCATGTGGACCTTTAAATTGATGATTTTCCATATATTTCTTTAGGCCTCAGATTATGATAGATGGAAAGGCTATTTGTATAGTACTTATAGTTGCAGATGTTGATAACAGAAACTATAATGAACATAAACTGCATTAGTGTATAGTGAGTGTTATAAACTCCATTTAATATTGTAATGACTGAATATATGTTTTTTCATCATTCATTATTGTCATAGAAATTTCTTAATAGTTATACAAAAACGAGAGGACAGTAAGTATCTGGATGTATATATGACCTAATTCCGAGAATGTGGTCTCAAGCATATCACAGAAACTGACATTGTATTTTGTATATATTTCTTGCCTAAATCATTCACCCCACTTTTCTTTTTTTTCTACACATATCTTTGAAGGACAGCAGTGATGAATTAGGCATATTTACAGGGTAGGTTTTGTATATATCTTGCTTTCTTTCATTCGTACTTGATTGCTGTTTCCCATGCTAGTGAGGAATCATGAAAAACGGCTGCAACTGCTCACATCATTCTCTAGCTGTCATGTGTAATGCACCAAAACCACAGCTCCCTCTCCACTGGCAGGCCCCACAGACCTTTCCATGATTTACCCCAGATGCTTCACATGCCCTGGCTCAGTACACTGATAGCACATCGACCCTTGTATACCATATTGTTCCAGTTCACTCTTTCCTGTGCATCCCTTCCACCCTCTTACATGTTCAGAACCCAATCATTCAAAATCTTTTTCACTTCATCCTTCCACCTCCAATTTGGTCTCCCTATTCTCATTGTTCCCTCCACTCCTGACACATATATCCTCATTGTCAACCTTTTCTCACTCATTCTCTCTATATGTCCAGACCATTTCAGCACACTCTCTTTGGCTGTCTCATTCACATACTTTTTATTACCACACTTCTCTCTTACCCTTTGATTACTTACTTGATCAAACTACCTCACACCACATATTGCCCTCAAACATTTAATTTCAATATATCTTCCCTCCTCTGCACAGTCTCATCTATAGCCCATGCCTAACATCCATATAATTATGCTGGGACTAATATTTCTTCAAACATTTTTGCACTTCCAGATAACTATCTCTCTTTCCACACCTTCTTTAGTGATCCCAGAACCTTTACCCCCCCTCATCTACCCAGTGACTCACTTCCTCCTGTTTTTTTATTTTTCATTCAAACTCACACCCCAGCTAACCTGTCCATCAACTCTGCTAAACCTAATAACCTTGCTTTCAATCACATTTTCTCTCAACTTCCTCCACATGCATACCCTTCCAAACTCAGACACCAACTTCTGCAGTTTCATTCTTGAATCTGTCACCAGTGCGGTATTATCAGCAAACAACTGACTCATTTCCAAGGCCCTTTCATCCCCTACAGACTGCATACTGGCCCCTCTCTCCAAGACTCTTGCATTTACTTCCCTCACCACCTCATCCATAAACAAATCAAACATCCATCACACACCCCTGAGGCAAAATATGTATATCTTTATTTCATACTTGTTTGCTGTTTCCCACATTCTTGAGGAGCAGACAAAGAAAAGGCCTCATTCACCCATATTGGTTTTATAGCTGTGTAATGCACTAAAACCACGACCATGATCCAGAATCAAACCTCACAGAGCTTTCTGTGGATTCCCCTGGATGCTTCAGGTCTTGTTAGAGAACTCACTGCAAAGGAGTCTGCTTTTCCCAGCTACTGGAAGTTCCAGAAACCCAAGGCTGCAAGGACCTTTAAAAAGGTACTGGGTAACACCAGGTCAGTTTCATATAAATTGGTCTTATCTATCTATCTGTATCTCTGGTGTCTGTTCTCTCCAAGAACTCCCTCAAGGGGTTGGCCACAGCAAAAAAAAGGCTCCATAACTAGTGAACTCCAATGCCACTTCTGAGCCTTCAGTGTCTCACCTTAACAGGCCACTGACAAAGGGCAGCTCTAGCACAGTGTTTCCAGATGCTCCTACTTTATATTTATACCCAGTACTTCTGTCTAATGGGTTTACTTATGTTCCTTCCTAAAATTCAAAACCACTGCTACCTACTGCTCATGCCTAATGCTTGTACCCACTACTTCAGTCTATTGCCTGTACCATTTTGTCAATAGGCAGGGCTAGCACATAGTGTTCACCGCTGGAAAATCTAGAATTACGAAGAATGATATTTGTGAGGTAAATGTTGTCAGGTATTATGTGTGACAAGGAGATTTTTTATGTTTGTGGTCAAAATGCCAGCAGTTCGCTTGTGGGTGATGCAGAAAGAAAAGACAGCTACTTGGGTCAGAGGAGTATAACTTGACAACTTGCTGGCTTACTAAGCAACCATCACTAACCCTTCTGATACCTAAGCAGGTAGTACCAGTAATATACCTCCCTGGTCGGTGGCTGCCTGTAAACTACTACCTACTAGAAACTGGTCCTGGGATATTCATACATGAACCAGGGCATGTAATATGGGTGGGCTGGGGGAAACCATGGAAAAGTCTATGGGCCCTGGTTGTGGATAGGGAGCTGTGGTTTTGTTGCATTACATATGAAAGCTAGAGCATAAATGTGAGTGAATGTGGCCTTTCTCTTTCTGCTCCTGGGGCTACCTCATTAACATGGGACACAGCAATCAAGCACGAAAAAAAAGATGTTATTCATGCATACTCTCCATTTCCCTAGTGGGTGAGGTAACGTCAAGAACAGGTGACAGACCCTTAGAGGGAAAAATTCTCACTTGACTCCTTGCTCTGTTCTTTCTTTTGGAAAGTAATACAGGAAGGAAGGATTTCCAGTCACCTGCTCCTGCCCCCTTTTACGACATGCAGGGAATACTTGGGCAGTATTCTCTCTTTCCTATCCCCAAGGATGATATATATATAATCACATAATGCCCTTCAGCAGCAGGGACTCAAACCTGGGACCTTTGCATGGTAGTTGAGAATGCTAACTGCTCGCCTATGATCGCCCCTATAGGGAGATTACTATTCAGTTGCAAGTAATCAAATACCCTTCATCTCACATCCATGAGCAACAGGGTCTAGACCAGTCATATCCCATCAGGGTCACATTACCAGCAGCTAACATTTTATAGAACCTTCCTGTACAGACGCAGATATATGAACATGAATATAGTGCATATGAGTGTGCAATTTCATATGCACATATTAATGCTGATGTTTGTGAACATAACTCTCAAAGGAAGAAAGGCAGTATGAAGAGGAAAAGACAAAGGAGGAGGAGAATTACACAGCTTAGCTGTTTGAGGGAAGGAGACATAACAGCCAGTTACTGAATGCCCAGTTTCCATACAAAAACTTTAAGGAAACAGCAGGCAACTCATGCCACAAGTCCAAATCTTGGGGATGGGGACACATGCAGACAGTCATGAGGGTAATAGCCAAAATAATATCTATACAATAGAGAGAGAGAGAGAGAGCAAGCAGCAGCATTGCAGCATATGTAAAAATAAAGTTGAAGAGAGTTGATGCCAGGAGAATTAATGAAATGATAAGTTTTTGATTCCACTCTAGATTATATTGGGCTAAGGGATGAGCCACCTCATATGTATGAAGAGTATTCCATGCTTGGTCAAGTAACATCCCTATGGATGAGAAATAATTTCTCATAAGAAAATAACTACAGCACCTCTACAAAACTCCCAGCTTTTGGGATGTAAACTTAGTGATGTTGATTATGTGGGGTTTCCAGAACAGAGAGGAGGATATTGATATGCCCAATGTGTTTATGCTGTTACAGGGTTGAATTGTAGCATTTTGAAACAAATCATTCTTAGATGGAGATATGGGGAGAGATTGCATTTCAGCACTATTAAATTTAACAAGGTTACTGTTTTCCTTGTCCATGATGATGCAGAGGTCCAAATTGAGAAAGGAAATATGTATAATCTGAATAAGTATTAAAGGAAGGAAAGGAGAAAAGTCAGTTGAGATATGTAAAGTGGAATTATCAGCATACATGTGAATAGGGTTAGAAGTTGACAAGAAATCATTTATTGAGAGGAGAAAGAGAGTAGGTGATAGGACAGAATCTAAAAAAACCGCTATTGACAGGGCAGGAGTGGAAAGTCACTCCATCGACAACTGCTGCAGTGGAGTGACCAGAGAGGAATAGATGCATTAGAGAATGGAGAGAAGTATTGAAAGCAAATTAAGAAAGTTCTGAAAACAAGGACTTAATGTTACACCCTCTCAAAAGATTTGATGATGTCAGAGGCTATGACAAAAGTTTCATGAAAATCATTGAAAGAGTTGGAGCACAAGTGAGTCACATAGGAAAGGAGATCACTAGTAGACCTACCACTCCAAAACTCCACTGATGATCTGAATGTAGGAAAAAGGATTTTTAAGTATCTGGGAAAGTAAGAGTTTAGGAGAGTTTCAAAGATTTCAGAGATAACAGAAGTGAGAGCAATGGGATGATAGTTGGATGGATGAGAGTGATAGCATTTATGGATCTGGAGAAATCATAGGATGGGTTTGATGGAAATGTTTTGCAGAAGGTGTTGCAAATATTTGTATGTTGTGGAAGGAAAGCTGTTAGAAGCTGTGCAGAGCATCTGTTAAGAGGTTAAGGCATATGTGTAAGTAGGTAAAAAAGGAGGGTAAATGGTTCTAGGTGAAGATAGGTCTTCAGCATAGGTGTAAGATGTAACCATTGCTGATTAATTTGTTTTTGGTGAGGGGGGGGGGTCAATCCCAGGGTCTCTGAGAAAGGGGCATGTATGCAGTATGTTGGGGATGGCTTGGGAGATGATTCAGTTGTTGTATGCTGATGACATGGTACAGGTGGCAGATTCAAGTTTGAAAGAGTGTGTGAATGGAGGAAGTTGACAGTGTCTGAGTTAGGGAGAGTGTGTGAAAGGAGAAAGTTGACAGTAAATCTTAATATGAGCAGGGTTGTTAGGTTTAACAGTGGAAACAGTTGGGTTGGTTGGGGTATGAGTTGAATGAAGAAAACTTTGAAGAAGTGGATTGTTGTAGATACTTGAGAGTGGACATAGCAACTAATGGAGCCATGGGAGCTGAAGTGAGTCAAAGAATGGGGAGGGAGTGAAAGAGTAGGAGTATTGACAAATGCATCAAAACAGAGGTCAACAATATCTGGAAGGGCAAAAATGGATGTGTTTGAAGGTATAATAGTCCTGGAGATGTATGGATTTGAGGCTTAGACTATATGTAAGAATGTACAGAAAAGGATAAATGTATTGGATATGAAATGTTGGAGGACAATGTGCGTTATGAAGAGGGTTGGTCGAGTAAGAAATGATAGAGCAATAGAGAAATGTGGAAATAAGAAGAGTTTGGCTGTGAGAGCTACAAAGGGTGTGCTTAAATGGTTTGGACATATAGAAAGAATGAGTGAGAAGAGGTTGAGAAAGGAATTATGTCTTAAGAAGTGAAGAGGTGAGGAAGGGGGAGACCAAATTTGAGATGGAAAGATGAGGTGAATAAGGATTTGAGTGCTCAGGGTATGGACATGCAGGAGTGTAAGGCTTGCATGGGATACAGTGAATTGGAGCAATTAGGTTTACATGGGACAGTGTGTTGTCAGTTAACCGAACCAGGGTATAGGAAGTGGCTGGGCTCTGATAGTGGATAGGAGGCTGTAGTTTCAGTGTGTTACATGACAGCTAGAGAGTGTATATGAGTGAATGAGGCTATTTCTTTCTGTTTTTGTCGCTACCCTGCTAATGTGGGGAACGAGAAGCAAAAAAAAATGTATATATAGGAAAAAATGGCTCTAGTTTGACTGCAAATGTATATTAAGCAGAAATTAGGGCCACCTATAAAAACTCTAATTTTAAAGTAGTAATTCCAAATCTTTCATACAAAGTAAAACAGGATACATCCTCATTAGAGTAGTGAGGACATTCATTCCGCATAGCAAGGATGAAAAGCACAATGTGCTTAGCTGTATGTCATGTAAGCAACTGTATTATCAAATGTTGTTATACAAATTCATTGCTGCAGAAAAGACGGCAAACTTATTTTCTTGCGTCTGATCCCTTATCTACAGGGAACTTATGAATTCATAATCAGACGTGTAAACCCAAAGGAAACTGTCATAGACAAAAATTGAAAACTGTACCTTTAAGTCCAGAATAAAGAGGAAAATGCCAAACTAATAATGAAGCTGATGTACCATTAAAACCAAGTAAAACAAAGATGAAATAATGCAATGGTTAGGCAAACAATTTTTTTTCAGTCATGTAACATTTTCCTTTTTTCACTATTTCATGCATCCAAAGGATCTTGGTGACTGAATGGCACTACTAAGGTGATAGGTTATAGTCAGTACATGTTGAATGCTGAGAGAAATGCTATGGTCTCATGATCATATGAGTAAACTATATAACAGTTTCAACGTCTGTATTTCTGAACTGAAGAAAATCAATATTGTTTATAAGTATAAATGATTTTGACTGTCATTAAATATAAATCATAT
>JAYMFT010313713.1:0-10085 GCA_038088735.1 Panulirus argus | reverse complement strand
TGAGACAGGAAGTAAGACCAGCAATCCTGACATGGAGAGTGTAGGATGGTTCCGGGCACCACTTTAATGCTCCTCATTCAGGACGGTAGTACCACACTGGGCAGCTGTTGTCAATAACCTACAAGCTCAATCTTAAATTTGAACATAAAATAACTGAATGGCAATAATAACATTTAACAATCTAAATATACATACCAGGAGGGTAATGTGCATCAAAACAGTTTACATTCTGAACATATGGAAATTTTATAAATGATAAAGGGAAGAGAACTGAGAACTCAGCAAGGAAATATCACAGATCACACTTTTACACAATTATCAGTACAAAGAAAAATGTTTGGTTCAATTTAATGTACTTTATTGGTAACACTTCAACCTCATGATATTTTTCCATCCCATTTTGTGCTGTAGGTAAAGATTTACAGGAATGTGAAGACCTGGCTTTGTGCCGCTGGCATCTGGCACTTGGATAGTTGAATGAATAGGAAATCAGGCATAATCAAAGTGTCAGTAAATCAAAGATAAAATTAGAAGCTTTTCTGTTCTTATAAACTTTACCACATCACTTTATGATATTTCTAATAATCAACTTTACCATTTCATACAAGTGTTTGTAATCAATCTTCCTACAAACTATTTTCTTTTTCTTTCAAAAGAAAAAAAATCTTATTGTGCTGGTTTTGATATTGTCTATACAATGAACTTTAAGGTTTATACTTAAAATAATCAAATCAGGAAGAAACGCACCTGATCTCGCATTACAATACTATGATAAAGCCACATCAACTGCCATATTATTCCTTATGATCTGACACTGCAATAATAGTGATGATAATGCCACATCACTGCCATATAATTCCTTCACGAATTAATGAGAGCCAAGCTAGTAGTGTGCACAAACCGCTCTAATACATCTGAAGGTAACAGGACATACTGGGTTAGACTGTATGTCTGCAGACAGTGTTGTAGTGTGGTTGCTACGGCAACGTCCTACAAACAGTGAAGGAGGCAAAGGACAAACTACAATAATCTTTATACATTACCTGCCTCATGGCCACCTCCCACCCAGGCTCAAGTTTACATGCCGCCGTTGCCTAGCAACCATACCAACTCCACATATACCCCACTATATTTTCCTATTTCAAAACAACATTTTAGAGATAGTGAAAAATAGTTCGGTAATAAGACAAAAAGTACCCCAGGTACTTCAATTAGTTATCAGATAAGTTTATTGATTGTGGCCGCTGGAACGTGCTCAACTTGCTGGAAGAACAGTTTAGCAGATTAAAATTATCAATGTGTCATATTTTTTAGTTTTATTATTTTATTTTATTAATTTTCTTTCAAACAGACAAATTCCGAGAACAGAATTAGCCAAAAGATTCATGTGTTTAGTATGTGTTTAATACATGCAGCACGATAAAAGTCTATTGTCGGTTCTGTAGATCAGACATTTTTTTGCGATACATTAAATTTACCACGATGTTTATATCACAATATTTATAAAGTGGTTATTATAATAACTTAAAAAATTCGATGTAGGAAGTTGTTTCCAAACAAAAGATAATATTTTTAAAGAAAAGTAAATCTTACGCTCAAAACTATCCATCAAAGCCTGAACCTTTGTGACCCTAAATGTGGTGTGGTCACTTTGGTGATGATGGTTAAAAAAAAGAAATTGTCTGGCAGTAAAACTTCTTGTTAATGGCAGCTGATTTTTTGTAGAATTCAGGATAATTGTTGTTCAGACTTAAGCATTTATGAGAAGGAGGGAGAAACAGTGAAACCTTCAACAGAATGTTGTGGACAAGGTTATTAAAAGAGCAAAGTTAAGACAAGACATATACAAGATTTGATCATGAAAACTACTTAAACCTCAACAATTTCCTTGGTAATATAGACGTCGAAATGGTCTCAGTGGCCAGGAACCAGGGCTTTGTGGTGACAGATTCTGTAAAATTTACAATAAAGGGTATAGGAAATTGGGTGCCTCTGGCCCAAAATGCTGAGGGACTGGCAAGAAAGAGGAAAAAGAATGGTTTAAAAAAAAAAAGTCAAAAAGCAAAGGAACCTCGAGATGTGCAGTGGCGAAGATATTGGCTGCACTCCAGCTTGCCAGCCATGGGTTGCAAGGTGCTAGAAAGCAACAAATGAGTGTTGCAGGATAAGGTAGGAGGAAAGAAGGAACTTTAAGAAAAAGAAAGGTGTAAACAAGACAGGAGAAAATCCGAAACTTTTCAAATATTCCTCAGAAGTCAGTTGTCAGTTAAAAGGCAGATAATCAGGTTAAAGGATTATCAGGGAAAAATTGTTGAGGACAGTGTATGGACGTGTAGAAATGAAAAAAGAAAATCAAGTGTTTTCACAGTAGAAGATACTGTAGCCTCAATACCAGTGAGATGGACTGGGAAGGTTTTGAAATCAATGAAATCTCGAAAAAAGTTATTAATAGAATACTCATAGATTTAGACCCCTTCAAGGCTCATGGTACTGATGAAATTTTCCCATTTGTGTTGAAGATTTGTGCAGATACGCAAGGTAAACCCACTGAAGTACTGTTTAGGACATCACTAAAGGCAGAGTGCCAAAGGAATGGAAAAGGGCAAACATCATACCTGTATATAAGATAGGAGACCAGAAACAGGCACTGAACTACAGGCCAGTCTCATTGACACCTATGGTCTTCAAGGTTCTGGAAAACAATAGAAACAAAAGTACGATTTTTTTGAAAGGAGACATCACTTAATTGAGAGAGAGCATGTTGTTAGAGGAAGGAAGTTATGTGTAACAGTTCTCTTGGATTTCTACGAGAGAGTGAGCTCAGTCAAAAAAAGGAAAGGCTAGGTAGACTGTTTGTATCAGGACCTCTAGATAGAAAGCATTTGACGCTATACCATGTGGAAAATAAATTAAGAAGCTGGATCAACGGTCAGGAATAAGTGTGAAACTTCTTAAGTGGTTGGAAGATTATCTCAGCAGAGGGGACTAGGGAACATATTCATGAAGAGTCTTCTCCAAATTTGGTCTGTGTGATCAGTGGAATGCAGCAGGGTTATGTTCTGCAGCCATTACTCCTCTTCAGCTATGTAAATGACTTGCCTGGAGGTATGAACTCCTACCTAAATATGTTTGCAGATGATGCAAAGGTCATGAGGGGGGGAAAAGAGAGGAGCATTGCCTCAACTTACATGGGAACCTAGACATACACCAAATTTGGTCTTATAAATTGTTAATGGATTTTAAGCTGAAAAACTGTAAACTGATAAGGATGTGATGAAATGAAAGGCCTCAATATGATTATTATCTGGCAGGAAATAAATTTTAGGATCATGTGTGTGAGAAAGATTTGGGAATTGATATCATCCCTAACCTGTCACCAGAGTTCCACATTAGAAGAGTTAAGGAGACAAACAGTTTGCAGGCAAACATTAGAACACCATTCAAGGATATGGATAAGGAAATATATAGCAAGCTATTCATATTGAACATAAAGCCAAAACTAGAAAATGCTTCTCAAGTTTGGTCACTACAGCTAAAGAAGCATAAGGAGGTAAAAAAGAAGTTTTAGAGGAAAGAAACAAAGATGGTACCAGAATCAAGAGAGATGAGTTGCAAGGAAAGGCAATAGGCTTTAGGTTTGCCCACACAGATGAGAGAAGAGTGATGTGTGACCAGATCTCAACCTCTAAGTTTTTGAAACTGATTGGCCATAGAGACAGTGAGTAGTTCTTCAAGAGATGTTGAGATTGAGTAAACAGAGGACATATTGTAACATGAAATTAAGCAAGAAACATGCAAAAGGCACTTTTATAGTATGAGTTGTGAATGAAAGGAATAGAATGGTTAATTACACAGTTAATGCAGTCAGTATATTGAATATAGAAATTTTTATGATGGTAGAGAATGTTCAAGATAGAGCCCCTTGAGTGTTGATCTCCTTCTGTGTACTTTACAAGTAGGTAATTACAAATTCCTCATGAGTTAGTTGTCAGTCAAAAAGCAGTTAATCAGGATAAGAAATTTAGAGGGAAGAATCAGTGAGGATGATGGAGAAATAATGAAAAGAGCTGAATAATACAATTAGGAATATATTCATAGTGCAAAACACTGTAGCCCCAACATGAGAGATATAGGGTGTGGAAGATGGCTTACAAAGCAAAATTGTTAGAAGACACATGAACATGGTATTAAAAATTCTTGAACCAAATAAGGCTCATGGCTTGAAATTTCTCATGCTAATACACTCAACATGCAACTTGAACTGTTTAATATGTTGCTAGAGCAAGGAATAGTGAATTTAAGATGGCAAATGTATCTATATCCTAAGAAAGTAACAAGAAATTGTAGTGAACTTTAAAACCAGTCTCCCTAACAAGCGTAGTGTGTGTGAAACACTGAAAATGATAATCAGAAAGCAAGTCAATGACTAATTGCAGGAAACTACTTGAGAAGCTACATTGTTGCAAAGAAAGGAGGTCGTTTGTAACTAATCTCTTGGACTTCTGTGACAGAGTGAACTCTATTTCAAATGAAAGAGATGTATGGCTAGACCGTGTTTCTGGACTGCCAGAAAGCATTTGACACTCTTGAACATTTTGAGGTTGCCAAAGAAGCTGAATCTTTAAGCAGGAATAAGGAAAGATGTCTTTATTGGGTTGAAGATCACCCTAATGGAAGGGAACAAAGGACACAAGTCAGAAGAACATCCTTGAAATATATATGGGTCATGAGTTGAATGCTGCAGATCTTAGTTTTGAGACCATGGCTTTTCTTAGTTAATGTAAATGACCTGCAAAATGGATTAGAATCATATCTGAACATGTTTATGGATGATATCAAGGTCATGAGAGAAGTGATGAATGATATGAAATGCATCAACTTACAAAGGAACTGAAAACAAGGCCATAGATGGTTTAATAAATGGTTGATATTCAACCTAGGTAAATGCAAAGTAATTAATGTAGGACACAGAGCTGAAGGCCTCAGTAGATTACTACCTTGCAGGAAACTAGCTACAGGAGCTTGTGTGTGAGAGAGCCTTGGGAGTTGATACTGTGCCAAACTTGTCACCTGAGTTTCACATCAAGAGAAGTGTTAAGGCATGAAACTGTAAGCTGACAATAATTAGAAAAGGATTTCAGTACATGGATCAGGAACTATGTAGCAAGCTCTTAACACTAAAACTAGAATAAAATTTTCAAGTCTTGTTACCATACATAGAAAAACACAAGATCTAACTGAGAAAAGAGCAACAAAGATATACTTGATTTCATCCTTGCCCAAAGAAATTGGCAACAGTAACTACAGTATCTGCAAATGTGCATAAAATTAAAAGAAATATTTACTTTGTGAAAGGATAGTTTCTCAATAAAAAAAAGATAGAGAAAATACCCAAAAAAGTTACATCAATAAGTGGTGGAAAGGAATGTGGTTGAGATGTCACAACAATCAGTAAGACAGAAGAATATGGAATTATTTCTTTTTCTTAAACTTAGCTTTTCAGTATGTTTTTTATTTCAAACATAGGCACAGCAGTGATGAAGAATAACATGGATATATTTAGAAAAATGATTGAGATGAGGTAGAATTGCTAACATGTGTGGGAAGGATACTGAAGGATTAGTTTCTCTTTCTTTATCTTATTTCATAGTTACAGCATTTGTAGTGAAAAGCATGAATGTGTTTAGAAATATGACACTACTCATACCATACCAAAAATGTGTGTAAAGGAGAATTCCTGGCACATGAGGGAAGGATATTGGAGGTGTTTTTCTCTGTACTTATCAATTAGGCCTTGAGGGGGCCCAGGGCACTTCCGGTTTGGCAGTTACCTAATACACAGAAATTAAAATACACAGCAAATCATCATATTTACACATCAAAGTCAGTTTACTGCATGTAAATAGAACTGACAAGTTATACATACATAGAAAGGTACATACATATATAGAAACATTACAGCAGCTACAAAAGGTCTTTCTTTCTACACTTGGCCTGTTTCCACTGTTTCGACAAATCTTTTCTCTTTCGGCTGTAAACAAGACTGCTTAACCTTCGCTTACATCTTAGGAACAGTTGGCCAAAGTTCAGTTGAATTCCTGGCTCAGTAAACTAATTTTGTATTATTATATTTTTGTATAGAGGGGGTCCCCCCTTCTGGCAGGGGGGCCCATGACAATTGCCCCTTTTGCCCCCTTATAAATCCAGCACTGCCTATCATACCTGTCATATGTTATAAAAATCCTTCATCACCAAATGGATTATGAGAGAAAACGACATACAGTCGTTACATGATTTCTCCCATGTCAACAGAGCCCATATGAGGGTGGTGGAGATGCCTCTCATGCTGGTCTCCCTCCTCCTTATGTAATTTCACTAAAATCAGTGTTTTTTCTTCATATATCATATCATTCCTCTTAACTTTCCTCACCAACTGTTGTATATAACAAGAGTTTCTCCTTATCACTTATGTCATCCAACAATCTTCATATTTTCTGCTACAAATTAGTCACTAGGAGGCCACCACTGACCAGGAAGGTATATTACATGTACTATTTCCCTTGGTATCTGGAAGGTCAGTGATGGCTGCAGAGTGAGCCGGTACTTAATTGGTTGTCAAACTGCACTCCTTTGACCCAAGTAGCTTGCCTTTTCTTTCTGCCTGATCCACACATGGACTGCTGGCATTCTGTCCACAAACATACACTCTCTCCCTGTCACACATAATTCTTGACAACACAACTCACACAACTGATTCTTCCTAACTTCTTGATTTTTCTGCTTTGATTGCTATGTGCTAGCCCTGCCATTTGGCAAAATGTTAGGAGCAATAGATAGAAGTAGTAGGTAGGAACATTAGACAGAGTATTAGGTAGAAACATCAGGTAGAAGTATTGGTTAGGAATATTAGCTGGGAGCATTAGGTAGAAATAATATGTTGGAACATGAGTTAGACACATTAGGTACTAGTAGTTAGTGGGAACATCAGGCAGGAGCCTCTGAAAACACTGCACTAAAGTTGCCCTCTTGCTAGTGGCCTGTTAAGGGTGAGGCACTAAAGGCTAAAAAGCAGCACTGGAGTTCACCAGTTAAGGAGACTCTTTTGCCATGGCCACCCCTTTGAGGGAGTTCCCAAAGGAAATGGGCATCAGAGGTATAGATAGATATTTCCATCAGTAATGATTGTGGAGGTCATAAGGCAAGCAGAATTTTTCTTGTTCCTTTTGGTGACAGAAGAGACCTCTGCAGGCTGCTAATGCTTTGACAGTTCAGCTATTATTTTAAGTGTTTATAACATATATTGCTCAAAGGAAACACCTGATCCACTCTCCAGAAACCAAACTGTTTCTCCCCAGTCTAATGCTATCTCTGTGCAAGCCACCAACTACTCAATCACAACTCATCCATACAACTTACCAGGTACACTCAAGAAAGTTATACCTCCAAATAATTCCAAAGGCTGTACACCATTTCCATTTAACTAATGAATGCCCCATGCCCCCAGTTATACCCTCAATTACTACATTACTAACTTTCACATTTAAATCATCCATCACTAATACCCAGTTTCTTATTCATCAAAACTGCTGACACACTCACTCAGTTGCTCCCAAAACACTTCCCTCTCTTTATAATCCTTTTTCTGGCCAGGTGCATAAACACTAATAATCACTCATCTCTAGTAATCCACTTTTATTTTTACCCACATTAGTTTGGAGCTCACTTCCTTACACTCTTTCACACATTCCCACAACTCCTGCTTCGGCAGTAGTGCTTAGCTGTCACTCTCACACAAACCCCTGACTTTACCTCTAAGACTTTTCCAAATAATTCTTCCTCCTTATTCTTGACCTTTGTTTAACCCAGAGCTAAGACATCCAGGTTCCTTTCCTCAAACATACTACCTGTCTTCCCTTTCTTTTCATCTAGGTTACACCCACATACATTCAAACCCCTGAGTCTGAGCCTTTGAGGAGGCTGAGCACTATTTGCTTAACTTCTTCTTTTGTTCCTTCTTTAAGAGAATTAAATTCAAGAAAAGGAGGGCTTCCTGCCCCTCAGAGGGAATACGTTTATTTGTAATTACCCTAAGACCAATTTCTATAAAAGAGTTCTAGTGCTATCCAGGACCTTTCTAAAGGTTCATGTGCCGAAGGCTGTGTTACTTCCAGTAGCAGGGAAGTGTATACTCCTTTGGAGTGAGACATTCTGTGGTAGGACTGTACTCCCAATGATACAACCTTGCCAAAGGTGAATTTTCTCTTGCAGTGTAACCTTGTGCAGATGGAGTCTGGTAATACTAGGGAATGAGGTAAAGAGGATATGGAGTAAGTATATGAAGAATTGTTGAATGTTTTTGATGATTAGTGGCAGATGTAGGATGTTTGGGTTGGGAAGGTATGTAAAATGAGAGTCATGGAAAGTGGTGTGGTGAAGAGAAAGAAGTGGTACAGGCCTTTCATAAAATGAAATGTGGGAAAACAGCTTGAATGACTGGTATTGCAGTTGAGTTTCTTTAAACAGGGTGACTGTGTTTTTGATAGGTTAGTTAAGATTTTGGATAATTTGGGGTGCCCAAGGGTTGACAGAATGCATGTATAGTTGTATGAAAAAGTGTTAACTGAGAGAGTAGTGGCATGTACAGACCAATAGACTGGAGAGGAAAAATATGATTTCAGGAGTGGTTCAGGATGTGTAAATCAGGTCTTTGCATTGAAGAATGTGTGTGAGAAATACTGAGAGAAGATAAAGGATTTGTAGGAAGCATTTATGAACCTGGAGAAAGCACATGATAGAGTTGATAGAGATGCTCTGTGGAAGGTGTTAAGAATACATGGTGTAGGAGGAAAGCTGTTAGAATCATGAAGAGAGTTTATCAAGAAAACAAGTAATGTGTGAGAGTAGGTAGAGAGGAGGTTGAGTGATTCCATGTGAAGTTGGGTCTGAGGCAAGGGTGTGTGATGTTACCATGGTTGTTTGATTTGTTTATGGGTGGGGTTGTGAAGGAGGTAATTGCAAGGCTCTTGGAAAGAAGGGTAGGTATGCAGGCTGTAGGGGGTGAAGGGGGCCTGGGAAGTCAGTCATTTGTTATTTTCTGATGACATGGCACTGGTGGCTTGTTTCTGTGAGGAACTGTAGAAGTTGGTGTCTGAGCCTGGGAGAGTGTGTGAAAGGAGGATGTTGAGTGTAAATGTGAATAAAGGATGATTCATATTCCCTGGTTCAGTCCATTGACAACACATTGCCCCAATTCATTCTATCCTGTGTATGCCTTTCACTCTCCTGCATGTTTAGGCCCAGATCACTCAAAATCTTTTTCACTCCATCTTCCATATCCAATTAGGTCTTCCCCTTCTCCTTGTCCCCTCAACTTTGAACACATATATCCACCTCTTCACTCATTCTCTCCATATCTCTGAACCATTTCAGCATACCCTCATCAACCATTTCAGCATACCCTCATCAACCATTTCAACCACAGCCTTCTTATTTACCACACCTCTCTCTTAACCTTTTGGTACTTACTTGATTAAACCACCTCACATTACATTGTCCTCAAGCATTTAATTTCCAATGCATCCAATCTTCTCCACAAATCCTCATCTACAGCTCATGACTTGCAACCATACAACATCATTTTGACTATAATACCTTCAAATATATCCATTTCTGACCTAGATAATGAACTCTCTTTTCACACATCCCTCAGTGTACCAAGAACCTTTGAATTCTCACCTGTCCTATGACTCATTTCAGCTTCCAGTGTTCCCTTCTCTGCCATGTTCACTCCCAAGTATTTAAAACACTTCACTTCCTCCAAATCTCCATTCAAACTTACATCCCAAAAAACCTGTCCTTCTACTCTACTAAAACTAATAACTTAACTTTTATTCTGATTTACTTTCAATTTTCTCCTTTCACATTCTCTCCCAAACTTCTGCAGTTTCTCACTTGAATCTGCCATCACTGCTTTGTCATCAGAAAAAACAAATGACTCACTTCCCAGAGATCTCCCTCACCCCCTAGAGACTTCATACTCTCTCTCTCTCTCTCTCTCTCTCTCTCTCTCTCTCTCTCTCTCTCTC
>JAYMFT010313702.1:0-10086 GCA_038088735.1 Panulirus argus | reverse complement strand
GGTTCTATAATTCCACCTCTTGACTCAATGAACATACTTGGTATTACTGTAACATCCAATCTTTCTTGGAAACCCCATATTACAGGAATTGCTAAGTGTGCCTCTAAGAAACTAGGTGTCCTGTTTAGACGTCGAAACTACTTCTCTTCTGAACAGTTACTCCGTTTATACAAGGGATTGTCTCCTCCTCGTATGGAGTGCTGCTCTCACATTTGGAGTGGTTCTAGTTCTGTATGCTTACTTGACAGAGTTGAGTCGAAAGCGATCCAACCTATGAACTCTCCCAGGCTAACTTCCAGACTTAATCCCCTTACCGTTAGCCGCAATGTTGGTTCACTTTCTCTCTTCCATAGGTATTACTTTGATTTTTGCTCCGGAAAGCAGGTTGCTTCTGTGCCTCCACCACAAGCTAGGCCACGCAATACTCGGCAAGCTACTTCTTCACATGATCGCTGTGTGGCCATCGGCACCTTTCCCTACACGCCAAATCTTTGGAACTCTACTTTCTCTTTTTTTTTTCTTCCAATAACTATGACCTGGCACGTTTCAAAAGACAGCTTCCGCTTCCTCCAAATTTCGTAAAAACTTTCCATTGTCTTTTCTTTTTCCGTTTCATGATTATCTCCATATTTCAATTAAAGGCTGGCTTTGAAGTGGTCTCTTGTCCTTGACTGGAGCCTTCAACAAAAAAGAAGGTACAAAATGCATTGTTTAAAAACACCCAAATACTCTCTCTTGTTTAAAGAAAAATGCACGACAGAGTTTTATTTTATAAAACATTTTCCAAGAGCATTTTTTCCCACTCGAAATATCAGGATGAAAATCTCTGTGAATTCTGCTTGACTACAAAATATGAGGTCAGAAAATTAATAGGAGCGCTTTTTTTTTTTCAAACAAAACTTAACATAAGAAAAAACACTAAAGGGGACAGTCATGTATACCTTAATCAATTCTTCTTTAAACGTTTATATCATCGGTAGACAACATTTGTCTTACTAGTCCTCACACTGTTTATATTTCACCATTGGTTAGCATCATCTTCTTCAGGTAGACAGACCACCTGCTCTCTACTTCCCCATTATCTACGTGTTCTTGGATAAAACTTATCAAGGCCTTCTGTTTTATTTATTTTCATTCCGGTTATTGCTGAAGTTATGCCATCAGCTTTCATGTCAATTGTTGAAGAATATTCCCCTGCCTTATAAATGAAACTGGATTTGGGACATGGGATGTGTCTTTGATCGTAAAAGAGGTGCAAAGAATTCATTCATTTTTGCCATGGCTTCACTGTCTTCAGTAAATTCATCATTTTCCGAAACTAATGGACCTGTTGACTGGGCAATGACTCTCTTGCTTCTAACATAACCATAAAGCTCCTTAGGATTTCATACGCTATTTTCAGCAATATACGATTCAAATTGACGCTTACTTTTTCGCATAACTCTTTTACTTTCTCTACGCAAATTTACATACTTTTCTTTATCATGTTGGTTATTGGATTCCCTGAATTTCTAGTAGGCTACATTCTTCAACAACAGGCGCTTTCTATTTCACAGTTCCACCACTACCGTTCGTTTTGTAAATAGACCGTGTTACGTCTCCTCCCTGCTTTTTTACTAATCCACGGGTTGAGCCGATGAGCTGACCTGCAACGCACTCCACCTACTCCATAACTTTCTTGTACTAGATCATAGCGTGCATGACAGTAAAACTGTTAGAGGTGTGCCTAATGTAGAGGGTATCGCCAAATAACAATAACACAACATTTTTCACATTAGGTTACTTACAGTATAGTAAGCTATTCAGCTCACAATATTTACAATGCATTCATTGTTATGGAGAAATATAAGCTGCCTACTTGGGTGTACCATTAAGAGATGTGGAAGCCCACCTGACTATACATAGAATATCAAAGCGAGACCACATGGTCAGGACAAGGGGATAGAACGTGCGTGTTCACAGTTCGGTGAAGAAGCAAGAGAGCTCGTGACCTCAGCTACCCTGCCAAGCCCGGTTCAAAGCGCGAAAGAAACACCCGCGAAAACTATATCTTTACTAAGGACATTATTGTGAGACCTAAGTTTATATTTGAGTCTACTAGTGAACTAACTGGGCTAAAGATTACTACACTTATTTATAAATGCGGACATTGCAGGTAATTAATGAAAGGGTTGGTGGTAATTTTCCATGACGTATGTGCGTCACCGTAGGAGTTGCCATATCTCAGTAACTGGTCCTATTTTACCTGTTACACCTGATACTTCAGTGACTACATTTACGATACATTATACAGTTGAAACCTACCAAAACTATAATACTGAAAACAGCAAATATACTTATGATAATAAGTAAACCAAGTATAAGCAGGAGCGCAGCTGCAGCGTATATAGGTCTATGCTAAGAGAACGCAACCAGGTTTAAGCGAATAAGGGGAACTTGTACAAATGGGATATCAAATGGTCAGAGTACGGGACCTTGAGAGACCGATTATTACGCATTGATACGTACGTTCCCTTTGCTGCTTTGAAGGTGTGAAGCTTTTCCAAGCTACCTTCATGTCATTTTCATTGGCCATACCATCCCAGGTCTGTCTGTCAATGGCACTGTGAAGGTCATTAAGATTTGCACTTTTAAAATAGGGTATTCTTTCACAGTTGTCATACTGACCAACATTTCATGTACTGTTGTAATTGCCAGCGACCTCAAAAGTGATTTGTCGGTGATCACTTGCAACAAACTGTTCTCCGACTTCAACACTATCAACGAGATCCTCGTTTGTTGTAAAAACTAATCCAATATATTCTCTTCGCAAGTAGGTTTTTCGACCAATTGGATTAGGGCACTATCAATCAAATTTAGGAGGAGTCCACGCCCGGGGCACTGGAAAGGAATTCTTTCCTTTTACATACCGGTATGCTAGTATCTCTTACAATGATAGAATCGTGGTCATTACAAATTTCTGTTTACTGATCATAAAATCGTTGGCGTATCTCTGGTGTCTCTGCCGGGAACCTATGAACTAGTCATAGAGTTATTTTTTCCTAGTTTTTCTTTAATTTCTACGATAATTTCTCCTATGGGATGTAAATGTGCTTTAACAAAGAGCTGGACACCACCGCTTACTTTGCTTACCCTATCCCTATTAAACATAGTGTACCCTGGATTTGAGTAACCGGCAATCATATGATATTTTCCTTTTAACGTTGGCACTAACTCTGAGACTTTATTTCATATAACTCGAGAGTTAACACAGAATATTCTTAGACGAAACTGAGACCTATTTGGAAGGGTACTTGTGGAGGGGGATGGTATTGCTCCTCACGGGCTACGGTTTTTAACCAAAACGCTCTTGAAGATTCACTAAGGAGCCTACCAAAACGCTCAGCTCCCACTTCATCAGACTGCGTGTAGAAATGCTGCCACAAGTTTATGAACTCAACTCCTTCCTGAAAACAGAGGTTCACTAATCTGTTATTTAGACTAAAAGCCATGCTAAAAAATTATTTCCCGGGACCGATCCTGGGTAGAACCCTTGAAATCATGATACTATCAATCTTACCTCGAAAACGTCGAATAAGCAGACGATGTTTCTCCAACATCTTCGATCTCTCCTACAATACATCGTTAGTATGTACCTACATGACAAATAGGTGTTTTATCGTTGGTGACACCACAAACCTATAATACAGCGTCGGTAGCATCATCTACTTTGGCACATGGAAAATAAAAACCTTTACGACGTGAAGGGTTTCTGGCGCAGAATACCTCCAGCTGCCCTCAAATCATAGAGTCGCCTACAAGCCTTGCTTTGTGTTCGTTGTCGCCAACATCACCCAAAGCTTGAAATTGATTTTTTGTGATTATGGCATCAAAGGTATTCATGTATAGGACTTCGCACTTCGTCGCACTACCTGGAAGGGTAGGCTTTCGTTCGGGAGAGAAGAATAATTTACGTTGGGGTGTCTCAACACCCACAGGGCTACTGTCCAACATTGATGGCTCATTCCATGATGCTCTCAAAAAGTTGGATTTTACGATGTCCTGAATGACGTCCACCCTCTGTGTTAGAGCAGTTATCTTATCAGTGGCTACAGCCATTTTTCCTCAAGGGCCCGTCTGTTCACGCAAAACCTGCAAGTCAGTAATGAAGTAACTCTTATTGCTATATACTCTCCTAAAGAAACAGTCATTTGGCAAATGACGGCGATATCGCATAACTAGCAGCTGCTTGAAAACCCATACGTTGGAAATAGAAACAAATCTTCAAAGAGAACACTAATGTAGTAAATTTCTTTTATGATATTGAAATGTATAAAGTGATAAGTAATTTGATAAAATGATTAGGCACTTATTTTCTACTGATATCATTTAATCAAATCTAGGTCCCATAACGTTTTTGTTTTTCTGCCTAACCGAATGATTTTCGAGCAACCGCTAGATGATGTAGATTGGTCCTAGAAAGCACCTGTGTTCCTGGAGATTCGGCCAAAAATAAGGACTCGTGTCCATTATATTCTTTAGATTTGGTGAATTAGCCGCTAATTACTTAGCAGAGAGTCGAGTGGTATACCAAATCGTGTGGTGAAGATCCTCCCTCATCTCTTGTTTCTGTGGAATCTATTGCGTTTGTGGTGAATCTTAATAAAAGCATATAGGATGTAACGTACAAGCACATAAATCAAGGAAGGGAAACTTACAATATAGCAACCAATCACACCAACCAGCTACGAGCTCCTGTGATGGAGAGGCGAGAGTGAGCAGGTGGAAAACACTGTCGTTGGTGCTTGCTCCCTCTGCCGACCTTCCGTCCTTATCACACTCTGCCACCGTCACCACATTCACTTTCCTTTCCATCCTTACTCATGGGATTATCTGCTATTTTTTGTACAATCAATCCATATATGTTTTGATAACAAATGCGGTGCATTTCATATCACTGAAAACAAAACAGAAAACTATGTAACACAGGCTTATTCATGAAGTTTTAAAGATTTTTTTTCTCTGACATCAGATTTCTAGATAACTTATTCTTTTCTTGTGCGACTCTACGGAAACTGAATATCAATTTGTACAATTATTATTGCACACAAACTTACCACTTAAGAATTAGGGCTGAATCGTCATCATAAGTGGAAGGAAGCGAGGAATTGTACGTGACACCTAAGAGTAAGTGTGAGAAAATAAGGCAGTTCGTCGTCTCCTCCTGGCGCTATCTTACGAACGCGGGAAACTACCAATATCTTAGAAGAATATATATATATATATATATATATATATATTAAAAAAAAGATACATTTTGCCTCATACATTGTATTGTTTTCATATTTTACCATGTTTATAAAAGTATTCAGATAACGGGGGAAATATTTGCAAGGCAAATATTCAAACTTGTTTCTTTGCTCAGAAACGATAAAGCAAGTGCAATAAGAAGTATAGTTGATTATCTCTCTGCATCTTACCAACAGATCATATGCCATATAACAAAAATATCAGATGGAATAAAAGACTGCTACGTTTAAATGAGTTACTTCATATAAACAAGCATGATTTTTTTATGATTAACGTCAAAAATGTGCATTTACTAATGAATATTCATTCTAAAAAAGCATTTAGATTTACATATTCAAAATCTTTATGTATTTCAGTTTGTAGTTTGAAATTCTGGTTTTTATAAATACGAAATTTAATTGTTGCAAAGTTGTGCATACCTTCAAAACATCATACAAAAAGATAAAAGAAAATCATCGAATTGTAGAGCAATAAAGAATAATATAAGTGGAAAATGTTGATATAGTTTTAAATTTTATGTATGAATAGATGTAGGAAAATGTAGACGGGATACAAGGAAAAACAAAAATGATAAGTTCATTATTCATTTAATTTTCCCCTGTGAAAAGATGTTATTTTTCATCTTTTCATTCTCTATCTTTATTCAGAATATATATGCCTACTCATATATGGAATGCATATTAGTGTTTGTGATTTTCTCTCCCCTCTTTTAGTCAGCAGGCGAATGGTCTTTTTCCAGGAGAGGTGCCCCATTCCGTCACCGCATCAGTACGATGATGCAACTCCTGATAGAAGGTGGACTGATAGACTATTGGACAGACGACGTTATTTCCATTCATATGAGGAAATCAAGAGCAGAAAGACAGAATGTAGGGGATAAAGTAAAAATAGACGACGATTTATTTGAGGTATATAGTATGGCGACGTGATCACTGAGGGATTGTCAGTATACTAAAAAAATAGTTAATTACAAGAAAGTTTCTTTAGTAACTTGGTCATTATTACATTTTTTCAGTTATGCAGAAACTTGAAAAAAGCTCTTTTTGTTTCATTGTAGATGTAATGCCTATTATATGGATCTTATACGCAACATAACTAAGAACATCGTCGTATATTTCTCATGCGCTAAGGAATTATATTTATCATTCACCAACCTTCTCATTAGGTTGCTGACCGGAAGGTGAGCCTGGGACTTAGTCACGTCCAAGGTGCCTTCTACCTGCTGCTACTGGGCTGCGGTCTCGCCATTCTCACTTGGCTTGGGGAGAACTTCGCCTGCCTGAACAGCTCACCTCACTAGGCTCTTCTCCTGGCGAAGACACTTGCCCAGCGCCACAACTAATCCCTCTCACTGCATCTGGACGCACCTCACATACCACCACAGCCGGAATCGACATCCACAGTTGCCAGCTGAACCTTTGCTCGTTTCTATAATGATAACATCAGACTCATGTAGTTGAAGTGAAGGTGTACCTTACGTCATTTCTCAAAGCTCTAACGCTAGACAGTTATTTACTACAAAACATTAACCAGCATTTCTTTCAGTCTACCTATCTATCTATCTATCTATCTATCTATCTATCTATCTATCAGCACACGATGTTCTGGATGAAATTTTTGCTGCTGTAGCTTGAAATAGCCATAATATTGGTTTTTGACCGTGTAAGCATCAAATATGGCTGCGAGGCTCTGCTAGCTCTACAAACTTCGGCTTCCCAACCCAGTGGGCATTTATTGAAAAACGTGAGATGGATAAACAGTATAATAGCAGAAGGTGCAGCTCAACCTACTCGAAACAAAAATTCCCAATGTAGACGTACACGTAGAGGTGGCAGACGATGTGGTGTCCGGGTCCAAATTAGAAGACGTGTTGCCAGAACTCTTCTCCCTCTGTGTTGTTCGGCAATGTGAGATCGTTTCATACAAACTCGACGAATTGGCGGCCCGCCGTAGATTCTAGTACGAATATCGGGATAGTGCTGTAATTGCCCTGATTGAGGCATGGTTCGATGATAGGGATTCGGATGGAACTGTGAGTACTGATGGTTTCCACCTGGTCAGATCTGAGAGACGGGATACCAACAAGGAACGCGGTGGAGTAGCTGCATATGTGAATGAGAAGTGATGTAAACAAGTGACCGTTAGAGTTTCTGCTATGATTATATTGTGTATCTAGTTTTTACTTGTAGACATTTTTATTTGCCCTAGAAATTTAGTAATGTTATTTTACTACTGAATATATTCCAACATCAAATGGTTATTCTCAATCTGCTGAATTATTATCTAACTGTATAAACAAGATTGATAATGAATGTCTTGAGGGTATTAAGTCTGTACTTAGGGATTTTAATGATTGTGTTTTTCATCACATGATTCCTCTTTCCACACAGTTTGTTAAATGTTCTCCTCGAGGTGATAATATTTTGGATTTACTGTTCTGCGATGTGGTAAATGTTTACAAGGTCATTAAGAAATCCACACTTGCGAACTCTGATCATAATATATGGTAATGTATGCCTATATATAAACAAGAATTTAAAACAGTAAAGTGTCAGAAAGTAAATCTACGTAAATTAAATGAGTGTTCTCTTACTTTACAAGGATGTTTTGACTGTACTGATTTCTCTGTTTTGTATGATGAAAATTGTGAGATTGATTATAATGTCTATGTTTTTACTAGTTACATTGATTTTTCTGTGAATATGTTGGTACCAGTCAGTACTGTCACAATGTATCCGAGCAATAAACCTTGGGTAACAAAAGAACTAAGATATAGTTTAAGTGAGAAGAAAGTAGCATTGTTATCTGGAAACAGAATGGTAATAAGGAAAGCACAAAAGAAAAAGAACTCCACGTTAATATCATACATGCTAATTCAATATATAGAAATAAGGTTGGGAATATATTTCGCGCTAGCAGTTCTAAAAATGCTTGGATTGAGTTACAATAATAGTGTGGCTATCAAACGAAAAGTTCTATACCTGACCCAGAAGACATAGCTGAGTATGTGAAGGAGCTTAATCCTTTTTATGCCAGTTTTGATGATAAGGATTTTTCAAAGGAATGTTCTGATGTCCAATCTATCCTAAATAGTGCAAATTATCTCCAATCGTAATTTCTCAAGAGGATGTACTGTTATCTTTAAAAAAGGCGAAAATTGGTAAGGCAAGTTGTCCTGATCATTTCTGTGCCACAATATCAAAATCTTGCTGTGTACAATTGTAGAGTCCTTTACATGTTTCATTTCAAGCTTCTCTTAACCAATGTAAAATTCCTAAGTTATGCAGAACATCAATTATTATACCTGGACCTAAGATTCCATTATCTATTGAAAAGAATAACCTAAGACCTGTGGTTCTCACATAAGTTGTGATGAAATGCTTTGAAGTCATTGTTAAAAACTGTATATGTAAATATATAGATTCTGTCAGAGATACTATGCAGTTTGCAAACTGTAAAGGGAGAGGTGTTAAAGATGCAACCATAATGTTCTTACATCAAATTACACATCTTGACATGCCTAACACTTATGCAAGAGTTTTATGTATTGATTTCAGTAGTGCATTCAGTACTATACAACCACATTATGTTAAAGAAATTACAATCTTTGAAGGTAAATAACAACCTCATTTCTTGGATATATAGTTACCTAACAAATAGACCACAGTTTGAAAAATATAGAAATGTTAAATCTCATGCCAATTTTACAAACACTGGTGCTCTCCACAAGGCTGTGTTTTATCGCCTTTTTTATTTACTTAATATACAAGTGATTCACTGGTAACTACGGAACCTAATCTGTTATCAAAGTTGCTGATGACACAATAATTATTAGAAAAATAAGGGATAAATATGAACGTATATATCGGGCTCAAGTTAATGACTTTGTTCAGTGGTGTGATGAAAATCATTTGAATCTGAATATCAAAACACCAAAGAAATGATTATTGACTTTCGCAAGAAGGTAAAGTGCACCGAACAACTTTTTATTAAAAGTGAGCAAGTAGATATTGTACACGATTATACATACTTGGGTTTGATGATAGTCTAAATGATGATGTTAACATGATAAAGGTTTATGGAATTTGAATGCAAAAAAATCATTTGTTAAGAGTTTTGTAAAACCTGAAAGTTGACAGGACTATTCACTCTAGGCTCTATAAGTCAGCCGTAGAGTGTAAAAAAAAAAATAAACTTACGAAATTTGTTAAAATAGCGAGTAAATTGGATGCTAATATAACTGCAATTGGTGTGCTATGTTCAAAATATGTTTCAGATTTAACTGATATAATTATGAGTGATTCTCACCATCCTCTGAATAATAGCAATGTATTTTAAGATCAGGCAAAATATTGTGTTTACTATTTAAAAAAACATGTAGATATAAGAAATCATTTGTAATACGAACATTAACCTCAACAATCATGTAACTCTAAATGATATTTCGTTGTTTGAGACAGTAATGATGCTAGTGTGTGTATGATAATGACACATAACCAAATATGTTGCCATTTGATATATATATATATACTTCTACCTACCGCACTTTTACATTATATTTTTTCTTTGTGTATGAGACTGAATGTGTATTATTACATGGCTCTGAATCAACAGGGAGTTTCAATTTTTATTATGAATTACAAAATGATTAGATAAAGAACCATTATTATCCTTATTTTCATCATTATTGTTATCATTATCATTATTGATATTATTAATATTATTACTATTAATATTATTATTATTATTATTATTATTATTATTATTATTATTATTATTATTATTATTATTATTATT
>JAYMFT010313691.1:0-10086 GCA_038088735.1 Panulirus argus | reverse complement strand
TATTCCGTGCCCGCCTTTCACCCTCCTGCATGTTCAGGCCCCGACCGCTCAAAATTTTTTTCACGCCATCCTTCCACCTCCAGTTTAGTCTTTCCGTTTTCCTAGTATCCTCCACTTCTGACACATATATCATCTTTGTCAACCTTACTTCACTCATTCTCTCCATACGTCCAAACCAATTCAGCACACCCTCTTCAGCTC
Source organism: Panulirus argus (assembly GCA_038088735.1). Classification (NCBI taxonomy): domain Eukaryota; kingdom Metazoa; phylum Arthropoda; class Malacostraca; order Decapoda; family Palinuridae; genus Panulirus; species Panulirus argus. Next base: position 9,885 of record JAYMFT010313691.1, on the reverse strand, counting down.
TCTCAAACACACTCTTTTTTATTAACACACGTCTCACATTCACTTTCTTACTTACTTGAATAAACCACATCATATAACATAATGTCTTCAAGCATTTCATTTCCAACGCATCCACTCTCCTCCGCACAGCCTTATCTATAGTCCATACCCCGCATCCATATAATGTTGTTCAGGGTACTATGCCTTCAAACATACCTATGTTCGCCTTTCCAAATATTGTTCTCTCTTTCCACACATTCCTCAGCGCTCCCAGAACCTTCGCCCCCTTACCCACCCCATGACTTACTTCCGCTTCCATGGTTACATTCGCTACCATGTCCACTCCCAAATATCTAAAACGCTTCATTTCCTCCAATTTTTTTCTCCGTTCAAATTCACACCCCAAGTAACCTTGTCCCTCAACCCTGCTGAACCAAATAACCTTGCTTTCATTCACATGTACTCTTAAATTCCTTCTTTCACACACACTTCCAAACTCAGTCATCAACTTCTGCAGTTTCACACTCGCATCCGCCACCAGTGCTGTATCATCAACAAACAACAACTGACTTTCTTCCCCTGGCCCTCATATCCCTCACGACTGCATTCTTGTTTATATATATATATATATATATATATATATATATATATATATATATATATATATACACACACACCAACTGTTTTTCTGGGTCGAACAGAAAGATAGCACTCAGACATGCAGTCTCAAACGGTTTACCTGATTATTAAGAGGATTATGGTTACAGTTATTTTCTAAATCGATGGTGAGGAATTTAGATTTTTTTTTTTGACCACCATTGCATTAGAGAAAAACTGACACAATTTAGATAATGAGAAGGAAATAAAATAATATTACCATTTGCACCTAAGCAGCCAATCGAATGTACAGAACGCTCGATTAGAAATGACCTTTTTATATCCTTAACTGTTTTAAAAGTTTTTGCATTAATTTCACAGAAGGTTATTTCTGGAGTTGAAGGAGAAAAGAGAAAAATATTAATCGGTAAATACAATTTCATATTTCCCACTGGTTTTGATCATTAGTGTAGCGGATAGAAAAGGAGAAATAAAGAACAGGGTAAAAAAAATATACTCTGCCAGTTTTCTTTCTGGTTAAAGATTTAATGTGCATCATTATATACTTAAGTCGAATAAAACTAGTGGGTCATGCGTGTGGTAACATATTGCTGTAACTCGTCTGTTGGGGGCTAAACTGATGAGAAAGAGAGATTACGACATCCTGCCTTGCTGATTCAGTCTTCCCTTTGTGTGTTTCTCGTTATCATCCATATCAAAGATCTTACTCAGTTTCCGATCTCGTATTTTTCAGTTTCTTTTTTTCCCTCGCTTACTCCTCTCTGTTTCGTTAGCTTGTTCATTCTTAAATTGCCACTAGCATTGTCTTGCCTTCTACACTGGTTAATTCTCCTTTTCATTTCTGTATCTGCTCCTTCATTTCCCCCATTTCTTATTCCTTTTCTCATTTTATGTCAACGAACCTAACATCGCACAGGCGATACGTTCTCCGGTCATGGTCGTCTCTGATGATATGAGAGAAAAACGATGGAAAAATGAAATGGATCCCAATAGTTGTCTGCTGACTTGATTCTTGCGGATGGAAAGGTTGTAGAAATCAGGAAGACGAGATGAGATTTGTTTTATTTTTCTCAGCTTTGCCGTTCGAGGAAAGAAAGAGGTATCATGACAGCCAATCCTCGTTTGACCTCTCCCCACAAAGAAACTATGGGAAGCAGCAGCCATACACGTGCCAAAGGGCACACGTCTTACGGAAAGGGAAACAGGCAGACAGATCACGAGAATAATGGACGAAATGATACCTGTCGGGCAGGGAGAAGGTTACAACATCACGGTAGACAGAAAGGGGTGGTTGATGGAAATGTGATCTCTAGATTACTGAAAAGACAGAAGTTCTTTTTCATCCCACTCTGGCCAAAAAATGAACGTGGAGGAGGAGCCATCTCAATTATACGAACAGTACCCCATAATGAGGTGAATAAAGAACCTGTGAATATGAAACGGCTCCTCACAAGAAAAATGCTACCCATAAAACATTCTCCAGGTTTTTGCTGTAAGGCTCCCACGATGAAATGGACGACAGGGCCATGCCTAACATGTTTATGTTATTACAGAATCGAACTTCGGAGTGTTTTGAGTTTAACAGGGGGAAACGAATGAGATTCAGTGAAAGATATTGGTAGAAATTGCATTCTAACTCCATTGAATTTAACCAGGTTACTGCTTACCCATTTCGAGAGGCTGCACAGGCCCAGATTTAAGAGAGGAGATATATTCAGAGCGAGAAACAAAACGAGTATTAGAGTCAGGAGGGGAGAGAATGTGAATGGAAGTATGTGGAATGGAATCATGAGCGTAACAGTGAATAGAGAAGAAAGAGAGCAGGCGATAGGACAGAATCCTGAGGGACGCCATTGTTAAGATACAAGGGGAAAGTTCCTCCGTCAGTGACTACCGCAATGGACCGACTAGAAAGGAAGCCATAGGAAGGACGTTTAGGAAGGGAAGGCCTATGCCACACAGTGTCAGATGCATTGGAGATGTTGAAGGCCGAGATAAAAGATTTACCAAAATCCCTGAGAGAGGGAAGGACCCTCAGAGGTGAGTCATATAGGAGAGATAAGCAGTAGGGACCTGACACTTCAGAAGCCGAATTTGTGAACTGAAGAAAAGTGAATGGGATTCCAAGTGATTGAGAAGGTGAGAGCTACGAAGAGTTTCAGAGACTTTGGAGATAGTAGAAGTATGAGTGATGTGGCAATAGTTGAAAGGCTTCGTACTGTGTCATTTCTTAGGGATGTGCTGCACGAATACGTTTCAAAAAAAAAAAAAAAGGAGGGAAATGTTTAGCTTATGAAACAAATGCAAAATAGACGACCAAGGGTCTGAGCTAGTTCAGAGGTCATCTCTTTTAGGACTCAAGGAAGTATTTCATCTGGTCCATATCCTTTACCCATTTCAAGCTGGGATATATTCACAAGGCCCTGCACGAGGAAAGTACAGAAGGCATAGAATAAGTGGGAAGAGATGAGGAAGACGACCAGACGCAAGTGAAATAGAAGAGAATACCTAAAAGGGCGGCTTTATGTACTGAGGAGTTAGCAATAGTTTGATTCAGGAGAGAACTGGACTTATGAATTGCAGTTGTTGGACTTGCTTTTGGTTTAGGACCAGCAAGATTTATCAGTAGAAGGAGAGACCAGGTCAGCTGACTTTCTGTTTAAGAAGGTGTGTTTAAGATTAAGAATAACGGTTTTGCAATAGTTCCAATCAGAAATGAAAATATAATGGGATTCAGAGGAGCGAAAGAGTTTCATGGCCCGGTACATTCTGTCCCTAATGTGACAAAGAGAGAGCAAGGGCGATCACACCATATCTATGGGATAAAGATTTCAATAGAAGATTAGGCAGTAGGAGTCCACTCCAGACCTCTGCTATAAGGTCAGCACAGCTGGATGCATCTCTAACACTGAGGCAGTACTGAGCCCCCGGAAACTCAGTAAAGTATCTGTGCAGGGATGATCACCGAACTCTCTCAGGATGCCGGAGTGGGCGTTTCGAGGGGGTGATTAGGGCTGGACATGCCCAAGTGGAAGTGACGGTGATAATAGTGTGGTCAGAGGACCCGAGGAGGCAAATATACTCCACGTAAGGTGGGAGGATTCAGAGGTAAAATGAAGGGAAAGAAAAAAGTCAGTTGTATTGGAGGAGTGGTCTTGACGATCGGGAACTCATATTTGGAGTCAGAGTATTTGTTCCTCAGTGTTTTAGTATATTCTCATCCCTCATTCTCAAACGCCATCCTTCTTTCTACTCACTATCCTCCATCACCTTCCTCGTTCCTCATCTTCCTCATCTTCCTCCATCCTTCACTTAATTTCGGTATTCGTTTCTCATCATCTTGCCTTATTTCTTTAGCCTTCAATGTTTCCTAGCGTACACTGCCCAAAACTTGTGTTTACCACGTTACATCTTTGCTCTGAATTCCGCCTCATTCCCTTATAACCTGCCATAACACTCCCTTTGTTCCACAACCTCTCCAGTTTTTCTCATAACCCGCACCACCGCCTCCTATTCAAACAATATGTGGAAAGATTAAACCATCAGCATTTTTTTCTACGCAAGAGAAGGCTTTCATGGTGACCCTACAGGAGTTTTTTAATATAAAAAAAAATCTGATTACTTCAATATAGTTACACTGTTCGAAGAGTACAAGAAAAAAATCTGACTACTCCCAGGTAGAGGGAGGTTAAATACGTCCTTCACTGGAATAAATTGCCTACTTAGTGTCAAGGATACCAAAACACAATACTCATTCAAGAAGTAACTAGTTAATCACATCCATTCTGTAAAATGCTCTTTACTGGGTAGAATGGTACGAGAAACTCAGTTTCCTCTGCTAATAACTTTATTACAGGCCAGTAAGTCTCCTGTTTCCCCCTTTTTTTTTTTCCCCATGCTCATCTACTCGTTTGAATTACGGTATCACTGCCAATAACTGCTACCTCACAGCCTAGGATCGTGGATAGGGGGGAGAGGAAAATTGTGGTCGAGCAAGAGGCAGTGTTTCCATTACCGACCAACCAGAGGCAGGCTTCCCACCGCATCCCATCATAGGCAAGCGTCGCGTTGTAATTATTACCTGATGTTATGAGAAAATGAGGCTTATGCCAAGAGATGGGGTGTGTGTGTGTGTGTGTGTGTGTGTGTGTGTGCTGTGGGAAGAGAGTGTATTTTCTGCTGGCGTAATGACGTTGGAGATGGAATGTGTTCTTGGTAATTGGTTGTTTGGTCATTTGGGCATCGGGCACATCGATTGCCCATGTCATTAAGGCCCGACAGAGTCGTTATGTTGTCGCCGATCGAAAAAAGAAAAAAAAATAGAATGAAAGCTATCTTTAAGTGTTCGAGATCGTTCAGAGGCTGTGCATACTCTCACTGCATGTATATCCCTTCATTTGACCAGCTATGGGACTTAGTTGCAGGATTGCGCTGGTGTTGTTCGCTGGGAGACGAGTGTTGCAAGTGGGCTGTGCCTGCCTGTAATGCAAGGGTGTCGATGTGGCTGTGTTTCCAATACAGTTAGTCGTTCAGTTCCGTCGGGTGTTGCTTGCTCTTTTAGCACTGTGTTGCATTGGGTTCCTTGGCTCAACCGTGTGGATGGCGGCAGCTGTCGTTGCTGCAGTCTGTCGCTACTGCAGTGTGTGTGTGTGTGTGTGTGGGTTGCAGTTGGTTCGCCATCCTGCGGGCGCCGGGTGTCATTGGTTCGGTAACCGCTTCGAACCGCGTCGGTTCGGAGTGTTATTAGACACGGCTGCTGTTTTGTGCAGTGATCTGGACGGTCAATGTTGACAGTGAGGAACATTACTTCCAGGGTGATGTGTGATCTTTATAAATGAACGTCTTGAGGTCATCCCTATTATCAGGATTGGTTATGCAAAAATTTATTGTTAGCATAAGATAGTCTTGCTTCTGTGAGCTGTTGATGTGTGTGTGTTCCTAGCGTGGTTCCCAGAAGCCTTGGGTACAATATTCTCGCCCTACGTGAATGCCACCCAATGCCTGTTTTTGTTTAGAAGTAAGCTGAGTTAAGGGTGATGCGAATATCGCCTCTCTGTCTAGCCGCAAGGAATTTGATTCCATCTTATCGCCGATCCCATTAAATGTAAATAGACAGGACACACATTATGAGGGTCCCCGAGGCCAATAACTTGTTGTTCCGGGCGGTAAAACTCCGCCCACCCTTTATAATGTTATTCCACGCCAGGTTTTCCGGAGTAATTTTGCGTGGGTGTGTTATCTGTGTCTGAGCGTGTGTTGGGTGTTTGTTTGTCGCGGCGTGTGTTGCTGTGGGACTAAACTATCTGTGTGTTGCCCCGTCTCTCTGAACCTGTGAATCTCTACTCCTATTGTATGTACACACACACACACACACACACACACACACACATATGCCCCAGCCTAAGCCAGGTACATATGTATCGACCAGCCCCGATGGGAAAGACGAACACTTGGGTTTTGGCGCGGGCCAAATGCCAAGGCCCAGAATTCGAACCCATGCAGGTCTGATCCAGGGCTGGCCCGTGCTGACTCATGGTCAGTAATGATAAACATTATCCCATAGAGGTACATTTGTGTAGATAAAGGAAAAAATTTAATAAAGAACGGTTTGCTTAATTCGGGCAGCCTGTTGGCTTAAAAAAAAACACAGTTGAGGAATTACATAACTTATAAGCTTTGGATGAGCACGTGAGTGAAGTCTATCTATATAAAGTACACGAAGTTATAGTGAGCAAATTTTAAAGTTTTTTCATTAAATATTTAGTGGTCGTTCGTTGAACATTACTTGATATAAAGTTACATATTGGTTGAATTGCAGTAGTATTGTGTTGACATGCGTTATGTATTTAATGGTGAACATTAAGCGATGTAAATTTACTTACTGGTTGAATTGCAGCGGTATTGTCTTGCCATACATAATGTATTTAAATGGTGAACTTTAAGTAATGAATATTTTCTCGTTGGTTACGCTGTAGTCTGTGGTGACAAACGGTGGTCCGTGGGGGTAAGGCGGTGGGTGAAGGTATTGGTGACGGGTATGGTATCGGCAGCTTATTGCCAGACTGCCGCGTGAGCTGCCGGTGTTGACTGAGAGGGTGGACAGGTTTAGCGAGATTGAGGGGCCTCTTGGTAGGCGGTATTAGAAGGGCCCAGGATGATTCTGCATGCCCTCTTCTGCTGTCTTTGTTGCTGGTTCCTCTTCGTGGCTGTTGGTGAGGAGGACCAGGCTGGGGGAGGCGAAGGCGAACCCAGGTAGAATGAAGATGGTTATAGACATTCCTGAACTCAAATGGTGGAACGCATAGAGATCTCAGTCGGAGGAGAAGGTCTAGACACGATGTGAGGAAGACTTGATGATGGTGCTGACATGCCTCTTCCAGTTCAAATCGACGCCTACAGTGATACTAAGATATTTGAAGTCTCTGACTACCTGGGGCACGTCAGGTCCTTGTGTGGTGTGAGTGGGCAGGATGTTGTCTGCACCCAGGTGGATGTGTATAATCAAACTTTTGGTGTGATCGATGGTGACGTTGTTGGCCCTAGTTCACTCCTGAAGGTCAATGATGATTGTGCTGGAAGGCTCGGAAGTCAGGAGAGTTCTTATCGACAGCGATTCCAAAGAGAAACTTGTCCATATCCTTACAGCGGTGGTTTGTGTCCCTCGGGGCGTCAGTGATAAGGATGAGGATGTGGAGTGGCGGCCCCCATCTTGATGCCCTATGGTACACCGCTAGGTAGGAGTAGTAAGGGCGAGGTGTAACCTCCCCCTAAAGCGGACGGCTTGGTGTCGCCCGGTCAGGAAGTCCGCCAGCCACGAGACGAAGCAGTAGTCCCAGGTCGACGGCTTTCTTCATGATGATGTTGTGGGTGACCAAGTCGAAAACAGTAGTGCAGTCTACGAAGGTGAGTGTCACCGAGGTCTTGCGCTTCTCCAAGATGTGGCGCATGAAAGCAGACTAGGCAGTGAGTGTCGGAGGAAGACTTCAGGTTTCCAAACTGCAGAGGGTCTACTGAATCAGTAATGTCAGCATATGCCCAGGGTGATTGCTATTTGTGATTATCATTTGTGTGTTACGGGGAGAGAGTTTTACCCTCGTGTTGCCCCGTGTTCTTAACCTTATGCATATGCAACAAGTGTTTACTCCCCATGTTTGCATGTACACACAAACATCTTAGGTTATGCCAGGTTTTTGTGTGTGTGTGTGCTTACTGTTTTTGATTGCTATTTACATATATATAACGGGGAGAGAGTTTCACGATCGGTATGTGGATATGAAGAAAGAGCAATGAAAGTCTTAATTATTGTATGTAGCTGACGTTTCGAAATAAACCTGTTCCATCCTCAGAACCTAAACAGTGAACAGACAAAGATGTTCAAAAGACATAAAATGGTTAGAAATGCAAAATATATATTGTTATATTATAAGATATGGGTCTGTTTACAAAGCTTTTCACAGAATTTACCTATTTGCATTTCGTTTTTGAAACTCCAGTCCCGAACGGAGTCTATAACTGCATCATTTAGTTTGTTAAAGAGGCAGTCAAAACAAGAAATGATATGCATTGAAGTATAACGTCTATACTTTCGAGTCAAATGTCGATTAATGAATACGAAGAACATCACGCAAAAAAGGTGAAGCACATATGTAAGAGCAACTTCATTTTGTATCGTATGGTAGCGAGACATGAGCTTCGACGCAGTTCGATAAGTAATACTTAAGCGAGAGAGACGAGAGTCCTTCGCCTCTCTCTGGAATTAAACAAGAAGAGAAGGAAGGTGTGATACAGACGAAAGCTAAACATCTTGCAAAGTTGGACATAGTGAAAGACCAACTTCATTGGTCCAGTCTGGTAAGGGGGACGATACGAACCAGACAAGATGAAACAGACACTAGACCTGATGTACAAGACCACCTGACAGACCAAGAATTGTATTAGAGGCAAAGAAAAATGACGACCTGATGTGGAGAAAGTGAATGCTATGTGTGTAGATCATGTGGCATGGAAGGGATTCGTGAAACAGCTACCAATAGACAGATTGCAATAGACTAAATGGAAGGAAGATGTGAGAAGCAGGAAATTAACTTTACCAAATCTTGATATAGGAAAAACATAAAGAATCTTCTGAGTAAATGATTGGATGAGTAAGACACTGGAAAAAATGAGCGGTGTCATTAAAATAGTGTCCTTATCTCTACTAATTTGGCGATTTCCATCTTCCTTTCCGGGAACTTTGCCTCCTGCCGAGCGTGTCGTGTGACCTGCCACGGACCACCGCTGCCTCTCAGGCCAACAATGCATGCAAACTGGGTGAAGCCCCGACACTCTCTCAACCTCACTACAGTTATGACGCCCTTTTTCTTCTGTTTTCCCCGAATTCCTCCTTTCCCCATTTTCTTCACTCATGCTTTTATCTTCCATGTGTTTCCTTCTTTCGAGTATCTGCAGAAAGATTCTCATCCTTCTTCCTGATCTATCCTTACCTCATCCACTTAGAATAGAAATAGAGATGAATATATTTAAGCTTAAAGCAGACAATCTTGAAACGGGTCAACGAACGTAATCATGATATGGGTCAGTGAGCCCTCCGTTGTCTGTCATTCCCATGTACAGACAACGAAGTAGTCACTACTCAAGAAGATACCTTCAATGGATCAGCAACTCTCAAGCAACCAGTCGATGGTCTCTTTGTATTTCCATGTTGAGGACTGTACACTTGCATGGTCCTGCTACCCATGGACTCTTGTCTAAGACTGAGTCTGTGGAGTTCTACTGAGTTTAATGATTTTCTAACGAGTACTTCCTCGTGGTGCAAACTAAGCCTACATATACCAAGTCTACCCACTCTGACTCCAAAAAAGAAACGGACCCGGCCGCGCAGGACGACTTGTGACGTCACGCGGCCCTGAACCCCACGTTTTCGTTAGACCTGTACCAGCACGTTTTCTTTGTTTAGGGCCATTGACGTAGCACACAGGCTCCACCCACATGCGTAGGGGTCGACTTGGTATATAAAGCTTAGGGTGCAAAGCCTTGGTTTACCCATAGAGTCACCTAAACGGAAATTTTAGCCGAATTATTCCTCAGTTGAATAATCTCAGATGCATTTCTGTTTTGTCAAGAAATAATGCCTTTTCACCTTCTGCACATGAATATTTATACAAGGGGCAAGTGTAAATATCTAGGATTTGTGTACCGTTTTCCTGTGATTTTTTTCTACATGTTATGCACACTCGCTACTTCTGTATTATATATCTATATATCTATATCTATATCTATATCTATATA
>JAYMFT010313680.1:0-10086 GCA_038088735.1 Panulirus argus | reverse complement strand
TCGTTCACACTTATAGTTTGAGAGAGAGAGAGAGAGAGAGAGAGAGAGAGAGAGAGAGAGAGAGAGAGAGAGAGAGACGAAGCCAAACGGGAGCCAGGCACAACAGAGGATTTTTCCCCAGACAACAGGCGGGAGACCTTGGGAACCCGATCTGTCATAAATCATCAGGAAACTAATGCAAAACATTAACAGCTCCCACGTTATTGTCTTTCTAGATTCCTTTTGTTACGGTTGTCCTTTACTCCGTCTCTTTAGGGACAGAGACAAATGAATTGTGTTGTCAGGTACGTCATATAAATGTACTTGAGCAGCCCCGTGTGTGTGTGTGTGCGTGTGTGTGTGGGACGTAGACATAACATGAGGACTCAGTTTCCATGGAGAGGAGAGGAGGTATCCAAAGCTCCCTCTTCTCATAATACTGTTCACTGGAATTCACCACATACTCACTGAAACCTGGCTGAGTAAGCCACTGGTGTCGAGTGTCAGGGTTGGTGTGACCGAGTTCATACTCAGGGGGAGAGAGTAGAGGAATGAGGACAGGGAGAGTATGAGGGACGAGTGAGGTGAGAGGGAGGGAGGGTTGAACTTGGTTGTTATGATGAGTGTGGGTGTAAGGAAGCTGGTATGAGTAGCAGTGAGTGAGTGAGTGAGTGAAGCCATGGTTTCGAAGCCTTGACTTTTCGAACAAAAACCGGACGAATGATAAACCAAGATAATTTGTTACGCTTGCTGATCGTACGTGATTAAGGTCGGTTCTTTTTACGGACTTGAAAATAGGATGACTTGAAAAGCACACCGAGTCCTGCAGGTCATGAACGTGATGACCTGAGTCATGCAGGTCTCATGCTTGTGATGACCCAGTACTACAGAGGCTGTACACTTGATGTCCCAGGCTTTATAGGGGGTCACAGAGGTCATAGATATGGTGACCCAGGACTACAGAGGTCATATACGTGATGACCCAGGCCAGAAGGATGTCAAGTTGAAAGGAGTCTGAAAAATCAATCACAGTAATTTCAAGCTTAAAGTGTAAGCTTAATTGATAACGAGTCCTAAAGTAACTACTCAAAACGTTACAATAATATCTACAGTAAAGCTTAATCCAACGCACCACAAACAATGGATAAGATAATCTGATATGGGGTATCTACAGAGGTGATGATAATGACCAGTTATCCATTAAGAATAATTAGTAATATGAGTTTCTTTCTGATTTTTGGTAATTTGAAAGAGTCATATAACTTGTTCTCTCGATGTGTGTGAATGTTAAGTTGATTTTGGTTACGTAATATCAACTGAAGAATAGCCACCCTTGACAAAAAATGGAGTTATGTATTTTTTCGTAAGAAAATGAAGAGCGAGAGATTCACATCGCAGTAAAAAAAAAGAAATGAATGAGAATTCATATCATATTAAGAGAAGGGGGTTTGGGGGGGAGGGTGTAGAATTATGTAGGAATATTTGTGTCGAGAAAGAAGATCGGATGTTAATTTCCTGTGGTGTCACAATAGGCGACACTGTCTTTGTAAGAACATGGTGCCGTTCTTCCGGCAGATGGTCACAGTTAACGCTCGTCTGCTCTCTCGGTTTTGTATAGACGAGAGGGATCGGAGAAAAACTTGGCTCTTAAACCTTGTCTTATACAACAACCTTCACCCAGACCAAGACATGAGTGGGTAATAGAGAAATATGGGCAACGGAAAGGAGGAAAGGAGAATGGATAAAGCAATGGAAATGATTGTCTTAGAGTATATGAGGATAAGGTAAAAACGTACTTCTTAAAGCGCAGGTAGGAATTCCAAAGCTTGGCGTCGTAAGAAAGGAAACAGATATCACAACGGTCCGTCCTCGGGCTGCCAAAACACCACACACAGTAAGGGTGTGATGCGATTTCTTGCCTACTACTGCGTCGCTCGTTTCATAGTGGATATGTGCAAGCAGGAAGCTCTCAAGAGGAGGAAGAAAGAAGTAATACCAGCAGGGTCGGGAGAGAGCACCAACAGCTCGGTCTGGACTGTGCGAACTGATAAGCTAAATGTCTTTGACTGGACTTTGTCGAATAAGTCCGTTGGGATAGATTTAGTGTCTCCACGCTATACAAACAAAGGAGGAATTAATCTTTTGAATGAACTACGTAACTGTTCAGAAAAGAATTTAAACCTGAGCATCTAAATGAGATCCAGTTCTTCAGAGGGAGAATCAATTACGCATTTGCGTAAAAATAGGTGCAGTGGATTTCAGATAGTAATACAAACTGTATGATTAATTATATAAGTTTCGTATCAAGAAGGAAGGCGGGCTGGGCATCCTCTTGATGTAAATTCTGTTGACCTTCGCATTACTTCAGGGAAGAGAGAATATGAACATTAGAATAATCCTTTCTTGGAATCGGTCGTACTGAGTAACTTCCTCAACCTTTCCCCACACCAGGTGTTCGCTGACTAAGTTCATCGCTGCTTTGTCCTTCTCTCGGTGACTGGATACGAATTCACTTTACGCTGAGCGATCCTCCGCGAATGGATCCTACTCTTTCAGTAATTTCTCCCCGTGTCGAGACACATCAAAATCATTACGAACACTGGTCCTCTCCCATCTACGATTTTCAAAATCTTTTATCCCAAATGCTGTCATCCAACCTGCCAAATGATTCCATGTTATTGTATACGATGTTCTCTTTGTCAGCCATGTTGGATTATTATTTCCATCCTTGTTCATTTACGTGAATTACTTGAGAGGGATTTCCCTCTGGTGTCCCTTTAGCTCTGATCCAGTGTCTTAAAGCTGTCTTTCCTTTGACATTCCAAGGCTAAGCTTAACGGGATCATCTCTCCCAGCTCTACAAGGGTCGAGTCTTAAAGTCTTAAGCCTCTGGCTCATGCCAGTTGCATCTTAAATTTCTCTTTTCCTCTTCTGCTGTCTTGAGAAACAAACAGACATACCCTGTGTCTCTGCTGCGCTTTATGATAGTGGAATGTCTTCTTCCATCCTGTTCCTTATCCGGTACGCTTTATTTCAAACGCTAGTACAATGGGTTAAAAAAAAGATAAAACAGATGACATTAATTTGATAAGGACGGAAAATGAAATCATACCCCAGAGATGTAATGTTGTTATATGTGTTTATCCTCTTTCCCACTGCCTCAGCACAATTGTCTTGAGCTATGGTGACGTAATTCTCCTGCTGATGTAACTTGGACTTAAATGTTTATTCATATACACATATATACACATTCTGCTATACGTAGTTATGATTGTATGATATACACAAGTATACTTGTGCGATGCGTACAGGTATATCTGTATGGTATACGTAGATATACTCGTATGGTAACGCCACATTTGTGGATAATCCCTTCCCTCTCCCCTACCACGTATATGGTCAGCTCCTTGAGTCGCTGGGTCAGTCAGTGCCTGGAGTCACGGGGTCAGTCAGTGCCTGGGGTCACGGGGTCAGTCAGTGCCTTGGGTCACGGGGTCAGTCACTGCCTAGGCCACGGGTTAGCGACGGTAATGCTAATTGCTTGGTGTATTCATGAATTATTTCAACAGGGTCTTAATTCTCGCCTCGCTTGTCCATGGAAATTATGATACAGTTATTTCACATTGTATTCCAGGCACGTGTAAGCCTCATATCCTGGGAAAATTTGCATAATATATTCCTGTTACAGTTTATAAACGCAATATGTGTCTGGGCAAGTGCTTTGTTAGTGTGTGTGCGTGTGTGTGTGTGTGTGTGTGTGTGTGCGTGTGCGTGTGTGTGTGTGTGTGTGTCTATAAACGTGTGCACACATAAACATACTCACTTATTTGGAATTCTTCACTCAAGACCCTTCCCTCAATCCTCTTGTCCCTTGCTCCGTTCCCCGGGATTCTCTCCCCATCCCACCCGTCTCACTGAGCACGCCACGTCTCCCTCATCGCCAGCTCCCGTCCCAGGACAACACGGCCCACTGACCAAGCCCGAGGCGCGGGGCTGGGCTACGTATAACCGCCACACGGGATGGAGTGAAAGTCTTTTTTTCCCCCCTCCTCCTACTCCTCCTCTGAAGCCGCCGCATGCGACCACGTGGACGCCGCGTTGCGGCCTTGCGGGCTCCAGGAACTATCAGGACTACGTCACTTTACAAAGGTAGGGAGAGGGGGGGGGGCTGACCACTGGCCCCACACACACACACATATATATATATATATATATATATATATATATATATATATATATATATATATATATATATATAGATGGCAGTAGCCATTCATCTTTTTGCCGCTTTATTCCAATAATTTATATATGATTTATATATACATGAATATATAAATAATTCAGACTCACAGACTGCATATATCACAGTCATTCAAAGCTTTTTATGAGTTACGTGGTCGTCATATGGATTATGGTGTTTCCTTCTCGTCCCGTCTGTCGTTTGACGTCGGTCCAGGAGAAGCCATGACGTCGTTTCCGTCCCTGTCAAGCGACAGACGAATTCCCAGGAACCCGGTGAAGACGAGGAAGCCGAAGTAGGCGCCCACCAGGTGCTCGTAAGACGGGTAGAAGTCGATGGTGGCGCTGTAGATGGCGGCGTAGATGGCGCTGTCCACCATCGACCAGAAGACCTCCAAGATGGCCAGCAGCGAGAAGACGCGGCCCACCTCGTTCTCCTGACACAGCTGAGGGAATGGGAGGAGAGTTGGACGCTCAAGCATACACTCAGGAACACGAGAAGGGAGTAGCAAAGACGTATTTAAAGTTGGGTGAGGGAGTCAAGGAGAGACAGACTGAGTAGAAACGGGAAATGCGAATAAGCCCAGACTGACGAGACGCAGGGAGTAAACAGAGGCGCTCAGTGACTGAAGGGGGGAACATGAGTACAGGGTAACACAGAAAGTAGAAGGCTCGTTGTGTTTGTGTGTGTGTGTGGTGTGTGTAAACATTAGGCTGGCCTCAGTCAGGCCTTTGTCGCTTGGGTTATGAACCATCATAGCCCCTGGTCATCCCACGCCTCACTCACCCATCGAGAGATTACCGATTAAGGATATTCTTTGAAAAATTGCTTTTAGTTAGCAGAAATAGTTTAGGACAGTTCTTAAACGTAGAAATAAAAGATGAAAATGAACATGAAAATGTATGGTGTGGGAGGGAAGATATTAGAACCAGCAAGTTTTTTATCAAGAGAGTAACGTATGTGTGCAAGTTAGGTAGAGAAAGAAGGTCTGTGGGTCCAGATGAAGGTGGGTGTGCGACAGAGGTATGTGATGTCGCCATGGCTGTTTGATTTGTTTAGGGATGAGCACCGTCAGGCAAAATTAGTCAGAGCTCACGCCCAAACCACAGGAGAGGGATTATCTCCACTCAGATACCAGTACGTTAAATTCTTCCATCATAATCGAATCATGCTCTGTACAAATCTCTGCTAACTGATCATAAAGTCTTTCGTCTACCTCTGGTGTCTGTCTTAATGTCATTTTCTTAGGAAGCTTATCTTGAGATTCTACAAAAAAGGATGTTGGTATCACCAATGGCTACAATTTTCTTACATGGTTAAGATGAGCTTTAACAAAGAGCAAGACACCACAGGGAAACATTCGGAGAAATGTCTTGTTCGCATTGACTAGGCTACAAGACAAGACAAGGATCATAAACCAGACAGATACGTACACAAGAATATATCAGACTCACCTTTGACATTAGACTCCTGATCACGACTGCTGGGAAGCTTCCTGGAATGACTACAAACATGTACAGCACCCACCACTGGTCTCTCCTTCTTATCAGTCCAAATGCCAGCAAACGGAGAACATAGAGCAGGCTGCTTCCCGCACCAACCAAGCAGTCGTGAACGCGAAGGTAGCGGAGTATGGGCGCTAATAGTAGCATAGCAACTTCGTGTGCGAGCTGATCAGTGGTACTAAATAAGCTATATTTGTTCTGGTCCCAGTTCAGAACTCGGAGTGTCCACAGATACATGTTGTGTGCACTGCAGCTGAAGAAGAAAAGCATCATGACTATCAGAGTGATGATCTGGAGTCGACCACTTCCCAAACGCCTCTTGAAACACACTCGAAACAAGTCAATCACGTTCCTCGGGTTCCATGGACTCAAGGCTTTCACTGAGGGTTCCTCCTCCCGCGCGGGCTGGGCGTTCTCCTTCACCACTATTGCTGTGTAGACTAGACAGACAATGTAGATGAGACAGCTCAGGCCAAAGACCCACAGGTAGCCTCCGACGTCATAGAGCCAGGCTCCGAGGACCGTGCCACCAGGCCCGCCGAGCTTCCAGACGGCGGTCATGACAGTCAAGCGAAGAGTTCTTGACTGGCTGCTGGACTTGTCTGCAATGTAGCCATAAGCTGCCATGAGGAACAACATCCACCCGCCTCCGAGACTCTGACAGAAAGATCCCAAAAGGAGAACTTCTGGAGGGCACGAGGGAAAGAGCGCCACAAGGAAGTATATGCCGGAATAACAGGCTTCGCCGAAGAGCGAGAGACAGAGAGGCGCTCGTCTGCCGCGCCTGTCGCTCCAGGAGGCGATGAAAGCAGTCAGGAGTATTGGGATGATCATGGTCACGATGCTCTCGTAGAAGATGAAGACGGTGTCCAGCTTCTGGACCTCGACCTGCAGGTCATCGTGATGACCGTCATTCATAACGGCGCACTCCTCGGCGGTGTGGTTTAGCCTGACGCGACAGAATCGCTCCAGTTTGAGGTTCTCCCTAATAACAGTAATATTGTAGCGTCCCACCTCCTTCAGGAAGAGCATGGGTTCTATGGTGATGTTTGAGAAGAGTTCTTTGGCGCCATTTCTCCTGGCACGCTCCTCGCGTCTGTTCGCCATGACAGACAGGTTCAGACTACATTCTCTACCGCTTTGCATAACTCTGTCCTCCCGTGAACCTAATCATGTGGGCGTACCCTTACGTAGCTTAGGTAATGATAATAATCTCGGGCGATAAGCTTTACCTCCTGTGTTTATTTTTACGTAATGCGTAACGACTATTGGAAATCACCCTCCCCAACTAGGACGGCATATACGGTGATCATACTCGATGTATTTAGTGATTTGGTTGCAGAGAAATTCACTTTAAGTCTGTTGCTCCTTGCAATCTAGATCAAGTGAGACGAAGCACTGCAGACAGATATCTATCCACAAACCTCCTCTTCCATATAACGCAGAGGATCCAATATGCTTTGAGCCATATCTACTTTTCTATAAGGGCCAAAGTTCACTAAAAAGACCCTCTCCCCTCTCTCTCTCTCTCTCTCTCTCTCTCTTGAGGATGGGAGAGCATCAGTTTACCATATGTTTCTCAGGACTCATTTACACTGGGCACAAAGATGCCTTTTTTATCATTCGCCACACTAAATTGAAAAGAAACAAACACATGGAAGGGGAAACAAGAGATCCTGAGCGCTTTCGTGTATTAACACATCTTCAGAGGACAGTCACCTTAACTATTCTATTGACCTTATCACTAAGGGCGAGTCAATGACCCCCGATAGTTTACCAAGGTCACGATGTCCAGGGAGGTCTCCCACTGGCGCATTTGGTCGAGGGAGGTATTTGGTATAGTCTCCGTCAAGCGTTGGCTTTTGGGTTGAAAACAGTGAAATTTACGAGACAAATTAAATGCCTGAACATGGGTGTTAACCAACGAGGTAATTAATATTCAAGCTTAGTAAATATTATCGCGGCTGAAATGGTGGGGGTTCCATGACCCCAGAATTTCTAGTCTAACGTATTTTTTGAAGGTGATATGTTTGCGGCCGTGAAGTATTAAACCCACAGGAAAAGTAAAAAGATGAAATGAAATAGGGGTCCCATGTCGTGCTGCCGATCCATCGATTGAAGTTTGATGTGACGCCAAAGATCTCTCAGCTGAGTTCACACTGGTGATCTGTGTATCAGTCTATCTAATTATCTATCCGTCTATCTATCTATCTATATCTATCTATCTATCTATCTATATATATATCATAGAATGTGTCAGATGCCTAATTTATCGACCAGCCCTCTCCGGGAGGATGAACAGCTGGGGCTGACTTCGGACAAACTGCCGCAACCAGGATTCGAACCCATGCATTCTGATCCCCGGGTGTGGCCCTCGAATGCGTCACGGTCAGCAGCGCTTTAGCCCGACACCACAGAGGCACAATGCCATCGAAGACAAACGTCGACAAATGTAAAGTTAAATCTACGTTCTGGGCAGAAGTCTCACTTTGTTCTTCCATTATGTAATCATCCACCCAGCTCCGTTACCCTCTTGTTATCGTCAATCCAATTAACGGTCCACATCTGTAACTCTTAACCCTCTAACTCAATTAAAGAAAGCCAATCAACCAGTTCCATTAACCTTGCTGTGATGAGGGGGGGGGGAGAGTTGATAGTCATCAAATATCCTAATTAAGGGTAATTTCATCGCTTCACCTGTCTGGAATGAAGCGAGTCTCTCCGGTGTGGAGCCAAGCCTTTTGATGGAAAGGCACGCACGGGTAATTAATGTACTGAACCATACTATGCGTGGCGAGAGGTGGGTATACACTCCTGGGTGGGGGCCTGAAAGTATGTGTGTGTGTGTGTGTGAGTGTGTGTGTGTGTGTGTGTGTGTGTGAGTGTGTGTGTGTGTGTGTGTGTGTTTTACCTTTGCCCTCATACTTACGTAGTGTTTATCATCAGCAACGCATCTCATCTCTGAATCTTGAGAGATTTTGGATTTCTGGTCTTGAAGCTCCTCGTCTTCGAATGCTTCCTCTGCTACACCTGATCACTGGAGTGAGTGTCCTGGGCAGACGTTAGACAGGGAGCTGTGCAGTTAGTGCCCTGTAGTCATCTATTGCTCCCTTACGGTTACAGGACTACTCCCCTTCAACGGATTCCCAGGCAGGCAGTCCCGTCGGGTTGAAGTATACCACACCTCCGCAAGGTGAGTGAGTCTCACTGTCTTTTGGTGGGTTTAGGCCCCAGAGGACCGTAACATAAACAGCCGCTTGTCAGAGATTATCTTCCTCTACGTTCGTCATAACTTTAGCTCTAACCATCTGCACCTGGACCTCTCTCTCTCTCTTTCTCTCTCTCTGTGTTGACGACTTTTACACTTTAATATCCGTGTTTCTCAAAGCTTTTATCTGCTGGCTGGCAATTCTTATTCTTTTTTTTCCGACCCTCTTCCTCCCATTTTCTTTCTTGTACACATACACACATATATATATGCTAACAAGGGGAGATACAGAGGCAATTTGGACGACAGTAACTCTTCCCCTCTTCTCCTGTCGACAGTAACTCTTCCCCTCTTCTCCTGTCCATAGAGGACGTTAATAAACACTGCGTTCGTCTATGGGTCGATCCAGCTCACTAAGCAGGAGGCGAGGTGGCTCCTGGGACTGTTGAGGTACAGTTTTTCTTCCATGATGTAGTCTGGCTAGTTCCGTTTCTTTTTTCAATGTTATTTCACGTTGTAAGAATGAGGGAGGACTGGGCAAATGAGGCGCCCTCTCTCAGCCGTTAGAGAGCTTTTGAGGTCTTTCTCAGCTGGTTCTCTGGAGGGGTTGGTTGGCCGTCCTGTGAGGCAAAGGCTCTCAAAACGTTCATGTCTTCGAGCTGGAGGATTTTTCCGGTTTCTTCGACCGTACGTACGTATCTGGTAAAGAAAAAGGGTTTCGAAGTGGAATCCCAACCGTTCGTTTTCTGTAGCCGAGCACCAACACTGAGAATTAACTGCAGAACAACGTATTAGTAAAGGCTACAAGCGGTTGCTTTTAGACTTCATCTTAGATGTTGCTTGGAAGCAATCTCACATACGCAAGTGTCCCCCATCATTGCTTGATGACTTCAAAAGAATAATAGAAAACTTTAGGAAGAGGAACTGCTGTAAATGAAGTTACTTCACGGACGTCCAGTTTGATATGAAAGTGAGCTTTCTCGTCCTTATTTCTTTGGTCTTTGGGAATAAAGATTCTACTCTAATCGTAGCTTTATTGTCTTGCTATCAAATGCAACTTATACGTAAAGGAAAACTGTATAACATCACGGTAAAGAATTGCCTCTGGAGTCGTTTTAATGGCTAAGATTGGTATATCAGTTTCTTTATATATA
>JAYMFT010313669.1:0-10086 GCA_038088735.1 Panulirus argus | reverse complement strand
ATATATATATATATATATATATATATATATATATATATATATATATATATATATATATATATACACACACACAATGTGATTCGATTAATAGGCAGAAGTCCATCGCTTGATGCACCTAAGTGTATTCATATAACACCCATAACATGATCAAAAGGAGTTTTCTTATAAGAAGTAGTTCTCTGAAAGTAAACATTTTGAATCCGCAAGGAACCTCCTCTGTTTGACTCTTGACGTATGAGCCATCACTACCACGTCTGACAAGACAACAAGGATGCAAGTTAAGCCATCATGTTGGAGAATTAAGTCGACTTTTCAAGAGACTCTGTTTACATCTAAGATAACTATAACCAATGATATTGATGTAGATGCCTGTTGGAAAACACCGTGCGAAGTTGGAAAAGATAACAGGTACCTCCAGTTTTCATAAACAACTTCAATGAATTCCCACAACGAATTCTCGTAGGTATTTGGATGATTAGTACCGGTAATGTTTTATTGCTCGTGAGGTATGTAATTACTTCTACCAGGCAACACGTTCTAAACACCTGACTTCCAATCAGCTCTGCCATTATGACACACTCGAGAGAGAACACCTCGGACAGAAGGGACCACAGATGTTAATAGTTACTTACACATCGTCAGGTGTTGTCATCCCGCCATGATAATCTACCAGCTGTGTTGTAATAACAAACCTTGATGCACACCTCCCCGACTCAGCGCTGCTGAGGGAGACTGAGTCAGGTCTCACCTGTACATTTTCCATTTCGTCCTCAGTCGACCGAAAGTTTCAGACATGAATGGTCTTGCTACGTAGTCCGAATGGTCATACACAAACACACACACACGCCATCAACACAGACACCAGCACTACACACGCTCCTGTATCACACACAAACCAGCACCATGCACACGCCAATGCCACATACACCAGCGCCATACACACATGAGCACCACACACACCAGTACCACACACCAGAACCACACACACAGAAACCAGTGTCATACACACAAGCACCACACACACAACAGCACTACACACAGACGCACACACACATACAAACATACACACACACACACACACACACACACACCACACACCTGAGGCAGTATTCCTTAAGCCAGGGGTGAGCGTGGCGCTGAGGTTATCTCTGCGGGCGACCTTATCAACACAGCTAATGCGACGTGATGCACCGTGATTGCCGGCCTATCATGCCTCGTCTCACACTTATCTCGCATCTCGCTGTAGTCTCGCTCCATCCTCTCCTTAGCCTCAGGACTAGGCTCGCCCAGGGCGACAAGCGGCCCTTTATCCCTTGTCACTGGCGAGACCTCTTCTCCCGACGTCTTCTGCTTAAGTTGGGCTTCTGTGGTAACTGTACACGTCCCGTTGTTCGCTCTAAGGGGGACGCCTGCCTTGCTCTTAGCGTCGGGTGGAATTAGAAGGTAGAGAGCCGTGAGCGGCTTGCAGGTCTCCACCAACGATCACTTCGGTTGGTAAATGATCGCTGGTATCGTCCATAATTGATACCTAGAGGTGTTGCAACGAGACAGGTCCGCACCTTCGACTCGCCTTATCTCTCACGCGGCATCTGGGGAGACGTAGGTAGTGGTTTGGGTCAAGTTTATGGCCGATTGATTGGGTAGTTGGTGTGAAGTGGGCGGGGCGTCGAAGCAGTGGTGTGGGATGTGGTGTGAAGATGTAGCTCCGGGGAGAGGGAAGGCGGAGGCTGGGGGAGTGACAGCGGGCAGAGATTGCAGAGCAGGTAATGGAGGAGGAGGAGGAGGAGGAGGGGGCGAGCGGGGGAAAAAAAAGTTAGAGGAACAGGGAACAAAAAGAGAGAATGAAATGTGGGAAGTGAAACAAAGGTGTAAATAAGAAACGACAGCTAGAATGCGAATAACGAAGGGAGAGAGAGAAATAAAAGACGGAGAGAAAAGAGATATCAGCAAAATCGGGAAATCAGAGGGGAATTTAGTAGAGAAGGACAAAGAGAACGTACGGAAGACCTGAGTACAGACCTAAATGAAAAGCGGTCGGGTGCCAGCCAACAGACAGCATCAGGACACACAAGAACGGAGACAGATGTGGACGTGCGAGATTGTGCGGCGCAACAGGGCGGCAGCCATGAGATGCGAAGGGCTGGCTGTATGCAGACAAGATCTCGCAGGTCGTTCCAAGACGACTCCAGCCAGACTCCTCGAGTGTTATGATCTCGCGACGCGTCACAGGAAAATGTTTTAAGAGAGGAATGAAAACTAAAAAGCCTTAAAGAAAGAAATATAACAAGAGAAGATGAAGACAAAGAAAAGGCCAAAAACTAGAGACTTTTTAGGTGTTATGAAGAATGTTTATGGTCGGGAAGTTGCCTGTAAACGCGACATGAAAGCGCTGAAAGATTGAGAGCCTGAATAATAATTGCTGGGAACGCTGAGGCGAAAATAAAGAGGAGAGCAGCGAGAGGAAGATGGATGAGGAGGAAGAGGCTGTAAATTGCCGATCACCTGAAGGCCGTCACACGGGGAAAATATGAACATCTTCAGCACATACATAATTACGAGGCGTGATGTGTGGTGCAACCTGGCGGAAGATAAGAGAAATGCGGAGAGGCGGAGAGGGTGGCGTGCTGCGCGCTGGTGGGCGTGTGGATGAAAAGTAGAGGCTTGGCGTGGTAAGGAGATGTTAAGTGGTGGTGTGTGGTGATGAGGAGTGCCTTGGGTGGAAATGATGATGAGAAATAAGGGAAGGGGCCCCGGGTACCTGGCGTGAAGGAGGAGGAGCAGCATCCTGACGAAGTATTGGGAGAGCGAGAGATTCCGGCGATCGGCGCAAGACTCCGCAAAAGGGCATGGCATGAGGGTCCTGATAGGAGCTGATTACTTCATCGGCCGTCGCCAGCTGACTTCATCAACAGGGAGGACCATCGTCAAGGGGCGTCGGCAACGCTCCCGAAGGAGGAACATGGGGAAGAGGAGATGTGCTATTAATTCAAACTCACCCTGGCCTAAACTGGGCGTGATGAAGCTATCCAGTCCTACTGACATAAGAGAGCGCTAATGGATACATCCGAGTGACTGGGCGCATCTTTCTGAGACATCGACAGTGGGCATCGCTGCGAGGGAGCGAAAGGAATCAGCTTTGCGAGAACATTTGAAAGCATCCGTGAACATCTTCGACGAAAGGTTCACAAGAAAGTACCCCCGATAAGATGAACGCAAGTGAGCAGCTGCAGGAGGGAACGCCATGGATAACATGCACAGATAATATCTGGGTTATGATCGAGGTCTGAGAGCAGAAATAATGGAAGAAGAAAAGATGGATCACTCTAAAATTGGCGGTTCCAAGGACGTGTGCTTGGAGGTCTGGCCAGTAGTGGGACTGGGACGTGTACTGATGGACTGGCCAGTCGTGGGACTGGGACGTGTACTGGAAAACTGGCCAGCAGTGGGTCAGGGAGTAACCCACACAGGGTTCACTGTCGGTTAGGATATGAACCGTTTTACTGAAGCAGATGTTGCACCTCGAATACTGAAACACATACACACACACACACACACACAGAGGACTGTGTCAGTCTTACCGTCTGTGATTGACAACAGCTGTGAGGCTTACTGTTCGCGATGTGAAACAGCTTCCCATCTGCCACACTCATCAGGGAGGAGACTAGTGGCCCTATACTAACCTTGACACTAGTTGTGCAAATACTTATACTGAGAACACCTAGGGCTAATGGTATGCTTCTAATCCTGAGAGTACACGAGGCTAGTGGCACCATATTTACCCTGAGACTAGTGGCAATGTATTTTCCTTAAGACTAGTGGCACTATATTTTCCCCCAGAGGAGCAGCTTAACACTTGGTGTGGTGCACGGTGGCTCTGCCCTCTCTTGCACAGAATGGAGACAGCAGAGCACAAATTTTGGCCCCCAGGACAGTCATGATATCCTTCAACGTAAAGGATGCACGCCATGGGACATGGGGCTGCAGGTGCCTTCACGAAGGACAGCACAGACGCCTGTGTGCTGTATGGTCCAAATGGAGGGAAGTGTCAGTGCTTTAACCCAGGATATGTGGCATATCTGAGTGAAGAAACACCTGTTCAAAATATTCACTTCTGACATGCTCGATAGAGGCGCTGCCGCACTTGACCAAGACTGTATAATTTAGTAAGACTACCCGGACTTAGGGTTCTGCTAGTAAGTGCAAAGTTCCCAAACTATCAACTTAGTCTTGACGTCCTCAGTGATGATTATGGTTTCGCGTAACAAGACGCGTGTTTCATCATACGGCGAACCTTACTGAAAATGTCAAGTATTGTTCCAGACGCCATTGCATAATGTTGTGTGTGGTAAAGTCACTGCACTCTAGGTGTGTTATGATCTTGTGGATGTTGTAAGCTCATAACACTAGGGACTGATAAAAATCCACAGTATAAGAAGTGCAATATACTCACAACATAGAAAATGCAATGAGTTCACAACTTAATCTGTCAAGCTCAGAACACCATGGGCATGTCATATCCTCACAACATATGAGATGTCGTAAGCTCACAATCCCTTTGACGGGAATTAGAATACAAGTTCTAAATACCAACCCTAATCCATCTTCTATCCTGGGGATATTGTTCTATATGGAAACACCTCCAAACAGACCGAAAATGAATCTTATCTATATGTTTACTAAACCGGAACATTTTACTATGAGACCTCCGATCTCTACTGATAGACTCTCGCACTTACCTATAATAAAACATGACTACTGAGATATCATTTCCATAATACCGTATAATAACGATTTTCCGGGAAACATAAAGAAAGGATATCCTTGCGATAACTAATTCATATAGATAAGAATCTTATCGTAAATCATATTTAGTGTCGAGTGCATTAATGATATTCCAGTACCAAAGCAGTACATTCAAGAGTTGTTAATAAGAGTGAGAGAATGAATTTCTTTACGTTCTACACATTTGCCATTAATTTGGCTTCCATTTGATATACGACAGACAGATATATATCTGTGCAAAAGATGCTATCAGTTTGGTTATTTAACAATCCTTCAAGAACACGTAATGTGATTTGAAATATACATCGTATCTTTCAGATCTGTAACTACTTAATTTTGATGGTTCCGTGAAGGAAGGCACAAAAATCTGTACGGGTTCATTGTCTTCGTATTATGTATGACTTCCGCACCAACCGCCTCAAGTCCTACAAAAACCGTAACGTTAAAACGTAATTCGCTCTTTACATTCTCAGTCCTTCATCAGCTGTGCTCACTGATGGATTTGCTCTTGTTTCTTTCAGTATAATTCATTCCCAGAGCTAATACCATGCCCAAGTATTACATATACACACTATATGTATGTATGTATATATATATATATATATGTGTGTGTGTGTGTGTGTGTGTGTGTGTGTGTGTGTGTGTGTGTATAATTCCAGAAGGAAGTTCTGCTCACGTACCTGGGGAAGTTCCTCTATCAGGACCTCCCTCCTAACCAAATATTTCTGCCTTATCAAATTTCCTGTTATTTCTTTTCAACCACCAGTTCCGTCAGCCGTGATATTGCTGCCCTGTCTGTTCTGCAGGTATTTTGTCGGCCACCACCCATCTGCAGCAGCAGAGGCACACAGACCACCTGCAGCAATGGAGGTGCGCCACCCACCTGCAGCAGTGTTGGTACGTGGGGACTAAGGGAGGTGAAGTCGTCATCCACTGTTGTCACATGGGAACTGAGGGAATGCTGTAAATACATTGTAAAACTTGTTCATTGGATTTCATTCGAATGGTGTTTGTTTGTGTATGAGTTTGGCTGGGTATATTATTGATAGACATGTCAAATTCATTTAGAAACATTTTTCCATGCCTAAAACAAGCACCATTAGTCATTATTTTATTTAAACTTGTATTTTGAATGTTGGGATGGTTTAGCTTCAAACTGTAACAGCATTCAGTTTGCATACATACATACATACATACACTTACAGAACCAGCAATTAATACTAATACTTACCCATTTGTTTTGTTTTTGCGTTTTACGTATGTAAGTTTGTATATCTATATTAATACACTCACGCATAGGAGTAAAGGCATGCTACATATACATGGTTAAGAAACGAGGCAGCATATGCGTAAGACTCTCTCCCCGTAAAATACACACACACACACACACACACACACACACACACACAGGCTTCCGTGGTGCAGCGGTTAGCGTTGCTGACTGAATCACGCACGGACCCACCCCGGGTTGAGACCACTTGGCTTTGGATCCTAGGTGCGGCAGTCGGCCCACATCCAACCCAGGTGCTCATCCTCCCCTCAGGGCTGGTCGAAAAATCGTTACCTGGCTTAGGTTCGGGTGTGTGTTTGTGTGTGTGTATGCACATTAAGAGAGAAGACATGCTATATACACGAGGTTAAGTGATGGGCAACATGAACGTAAAATTCTCTTCGTAACATACAAATTGTAATCATAAAAACTGCCTGAAGAAAATCCCAAAGCTAAGGAACTAAAGACCAGGCATGATGAAGTAGGTAACCAGATAAGGGTTGAAGTAAAAAACCCACAGAGCTGAAGAAAGTTGAAGAGGAACTAAGATGTAGGGATACGAGAGATTCTAGAGCAGAGAGGAGAAGCAGAATACTGGATGGAATTACCAAAGAGTCTGTGTGAACAGCCAGAGATACTGTGTTAGATTAAGAGAACTACAAAGCTGAAGAAAATGGAAAAGAAACTAACTTGTAGGGACACTGATGCTCCTGGAGCAGGTAGCCACAGCGGAGTACTAGATAGGATTGTGGAAGAAGCCATATACATATATACTGTGCGAGATAGGATGCTGGTTGAAGTTTGTGGTAGGCTGCGCGGGAGACTTCAGAGGCCAAAGGCAGTTGAAGGCTGCCGTGAAATGAAGGAAAAGTAGATCTTGAAATCAGCAAAAGGACCAGAAGGAGGGCACAACATGATTGCAGGAGATAACAGAAACATGGATCACCATACGAATGAGGGAAGCTGTGCAGGGAAAGGTTACTTAGTGTCAGGCAGGTATGACCACTGGACCGGAAGAGGAACATCTTGTTCAGAAAAAGAAGAAAGAAAAGCGAAGGAACGGGACCAGGTCGAGAAGTACTCGACGCGACGGAAATGACATTTACAAATCATCAAGTAAAAGAAATCACAAGAATGGGGTCAGACCGGCGAGGTATCTGTGGAAGACCACTGAGGGAAACGTTCAAAATGAACTTAACGTGTGTGGTCAATAACTGCTGAGACAGTCATTTAAACTTGAGAGAGGAGAGAAAACTCAGAGGAGCGTATGTCAAAAGTGACAGGAGAGGAGAGGAGACAGAGAGAGCTAGAGGCAGCCGGCTATATGCAAAACAAAGAGAGGGTTCGGATCAGGCCAAGGAGACGAACATGACATGGGGCTAGTGGCAAATGCCGTAGACTGAAGGTTCTGTATACCAGCGCAGATGAACTAGGGGCAAATGGTAAGGAACTAGGATTTAAAAGATCGTGTCAAAGACAGTGACTTAGATATCACTGGAGTGGTGGAAACTGAACTTACAAACTGACTAAAGTCAAACCACATCTGTCCAAACGGGTGAAGGAAAACAAGAAGAGACAGAGAAGGTAAAGGAGGACAGGTTTTAGCTCTCATCATAAGCAACAACATCAAATCCTAGGAAATATCAATAGACGTTACCTTCAGCCAGCACATAATAGGCAAAGTAACGGTGGGAAGAAAATGTACAGCGGTGCTCTCCGTATACAACGCTCCAGCGAACCACATCGACCCAGATCAGGTGTACATAGAAAGGAATAAAGGAACAATTAGGATGGTAATTTGTTGACAATGAGGGACTCCAGTTACGGGGTTATGGACTAGGAAAACTTAAACGCTCATGGAAATAGGGAAACGTGGAGATATATGTTCCTCAAATGTGAGCTGGAGGAAATCCTGTATTATCACGTCATGAAGCATACGAGATTCAGGAGATGCGTAAGACACACGATCATTGCTTGAATTCATAATTAGGCAGAACTTGCATGAAAATAGAACACATTATTATTATTATTATCATCATCATCATCATTATTATTATCATTATTATCATTATTGTTATTATTATTGTTATTTTTATTATTGTTATTATTATTATTATCATTATTATTATTATTATTATTATTATTATTATTATTATTATTATTATTATTGTCATTATTATTGTCCCTGAGGGTCGCACTGTCGTGCTCAAAATTCTCTCAGTCACTGGTGATATAAACGGCGATGATGTAAGTTTTCCAGGATGCAGAAGGCTCTCCCAACCTCTCTGCTTTTCACCAAACCACTTGGCATGACTGTAACTCCATAAACCTCCACCTTCAACACGTCCAACATCTGCCACCCTATCATCAGGCACATTCAGCAATACTTAGTACACCATCTTTATCTGCTCCTCAGCTCCCCTTTGCTTGTTACTACTTCCCCTAACTGCCCTCCTTAAAAGATGATCCAATCAGTTCTCTTGATTTCTTCACAAAATCAACCTCTTTCCAGAACATTTAAGCAGAAGTCTGTCTGTAGTAAGAGCCTCTTACATAGCAGAGTGAGTCAGGCTAAGGAAGGCAGGTGACGAACCTCCCTAGCCAGAGACTCAGGGTGCGGGGTTACGAGCCTCCCAAGCAAGTAAGCCGGGTAAAGGTAAGATGCAAACAAGGTGCCAACAACACTCACTTGCCCATTAATTCGAGTCCTGCAGACCAAACAAACTGTCGCAAAACATAGATCCTGCCTTGTTTACGATGACTGTGAGAGGGCATATATCAGCCGAGATTGGAGATAGGAGCGGCGGTCGGGGCCCTTCCTTCCCTCCTGTTACGGGGAGCCAGTCCATCGTTCCTCTGGGCTCGTTTATTGCCCTTGGTCCTCCTGGGAAGGTTTGCTGATGATTTACGTTGCAAAAATACCTTCCTAGCGTGTATGGGTTGAGGCTACGTCTTCCGGCGGTGTCGTGACGCGAGTAAAGAATCACAGATGGCCTGCAACGCACGAAGGGTTGTGGTGGTGGCCAGCCAGACGGGGGTGTTTGGCAGAGGCTGAGGTTAGGGCTTGTAAAGATTGGTATCTAACGCGCGCGCTCCGTCACATAAATCTCTCTTAATCCCAGACTATGCTAACTACCGGCCAGCTATCAGACAGATGGAACTATATTTCAAAGGATCCTCGTAAGCCGCCTTGAAATCGAACATTTTAGTGATTCTGCGAGAGGTGGGACATGTGAGTGTGGCTGGTGTTGTGGTGTGTATGTCAGTGGTGGCCAGGGCTGGGGTGGCCTCGCCCTAACGCTGGCCAAGGGATCTGCCAGATTCAGGTCTTTGTTTTTATGTGGCCTCGTGACTGATGGCTACTGCTCACTTGCCTCCGACGTCTGAAACTCATGTACACCACACTCGACAAGTAGAGAACCTCTGATAAGGTTTCTTGGGGCAAAGGCAACGTCTGAAAATACACAGAAAACAGATGAAGGTTTTATCCGGAATTCTGGGATGGTGAGGAACGCCAGACTTCACTCATAATGAACACGGCTGCTGTGTAGGGAGAGAGGCCGCAGCTCGGCCCACATTATACGTCTTTAGGGATTTCGTGAACTTTCCTTCGTCTGGCTTCATTCCTCTCACAACACGACGGAGACGCAAAAACTGACGGCGTGCGGGTCTGTCGATTTGCTCTAGTGTTGCTGCTATTTACACCAAGGTCTTCTCTCCCTTGTACTAATGTCACTTTAGCGCTACACTGGGGGCTAGAGGGCCTTGTTCTCTCGTGGAGTAGTAACGGTTAATCCACGTTATGAGAAGGTCCTCCTGCATACATTCCAGCAGAGATTTATAAGTCAGACTCGGACCAGCAAATATGTAGGAAATATGTTGACATGCCACGAAAAAACAAAATGCAAATTATCTTGGACACAGCCAACGAGATGGACCAGAGGCGTCTGATAAGGTTATCTGATAAGTTGTTCGATGTGTATAAACTGGAAGTTATGGAACTATGATTTTCTTGCCTTATATATATATATATA
>JAYMFT010313658.1:0-10086 GCA_038088735.1 Panulirus argus | reverse complement strand
AAATATATATATATATATATATATATATATATATATATATATATATATATATATATATATATATATATACCGGGACTGAGGATGTATCCGGAGAGGAGCTGAGAATGTGGTTGTCAGCAGCATGAATGTTTTGTGGATACGGATAAGCCACTGGACTGTAACCCCAGGGAGAGCATGAAGGGAAACATCTGGAGAAATACAAGTATTAACAAAACTGATTCTAGTTATCAAGAGCATGGGTCAGTAGGGTAGGAGGGTCTGACAAGATGTGTGGGCTGGACACAGGTGTTGTCAGGAAGGCGTATTATCACTGTTTTTATCTGGTGCATTGGCAGGTTTCTGAGAGAGATGAGGGAGTGCTTTAGAGACAGCAACGAATGTCTTGTAAATGCAAATGAGGTTGGACGATTTGTAAATACCAACGAAGGAATGCAACACATTATGGCACTGGATGCAGGACTTAAACAATACCAGAGTTTTACCGATAAGTCGGGTACATAAGGACGAAAACCTTAGACACCTGTCTCGCACTGTAGCTGACCAGATACAATGTATAAAGTACTGAGAGAGGAAACTATACCTATAAATGTTAAGGTTGCTTTATACTAAACTGTTTTCACGGCGAGACGCGACCAGTCAAAAAATGATGTGAAAGTAGGATTCAAACGACAGATATGAGAGACTCAGGCCAACGCGAGGCACAACGAGAAGCGACAGGAAAAGAAACTGACCGTCAGATTGTGAGGCGAGCCATAGCGTATGCAGAACAGTCAACTGTGGCGGTACCGTCGCGACACACGTATGCTAAAAGAAGTCCGCGATAAGTATTTGACTGGAGAAAAACGACACAGGTTGTGGTGGAGGAGAGAGGATTTCACCACATTAGGGACGCGCCAGAACTGTGGCACGCTCGTGGAAGATGGATGGATGTTTGTCCAGGGACAAAGGGCTCTCGTTGTTCACCTGGGCCACAGTGTGCAAGGTGAGACTCTCGCAGCATTATCTCACTTCCAAAAAGGAAAATGCATCTCTCTGAAAACTTCTCGTCTCCTAGTGATACGCAAGCTTCGTAAATGCATAGATAGTACGTCCCACATCTACCACATTTCCTGCTTATCACATCCTACTGCTTTTTCAACTTGCACTTGCCGTTCGTCTTGCAATATGACCACTTCACCACCTCGCTGCCGCTGCCTCATTCTTTTCTCATATTAATAGCGTCATTTCTTATGGTGCTGGCTACAGGCAGCTGCAGGAGTCGTAAACATGAGTCAGAAACACTAATGTTGGACCGTCTAGGCTGTAGTGTGGAGGAGATACAGGAATAGCATTGTCTGTACGCGTCAGAGGAAGATTATGTCTTATACTTACCAAATAACAATTTTACTTGAAATGAAACCAATTCATATGCATGTGTGCGACTGCACGTGTGTATATCTGTCAGGTATGTGTGCATAGTAGTAGCAGCAGTGATGATAATCATAAAAATGATAATGAAAATGATAATGATGATGATAATAATAATAATATCAATGAAAATAATGGTGATGATTATAAGAATGATAATGATAACGACAGTAATGATAATAACAATCATAATTTTTTTCCCTATCTGTTCGCCGTTTCCCGCCTTAGCGGGGTGGCGCCAGAAACAATGGCCTCAGTTCCTCACATCCATTCTTTAACTATCAAGTAAAATGAGCCTAAACAACAGCCCACCATACACAGCCAAGCCTCGTCGATGTCGTTGGATTTAATAGACTATGCCTTAGATGGCCGCCAGAGCTGGAATCGTAGACATATACAAACAACGTAAGGGCGAGAAGTTTACACTGATTTGTTTCTACTAACTTGCTTTGATTTCTATCCAGTTACAAATTGCCAAACGTAGTTACATTGTTTATGATATGGTTATAGTAATAGCGTAAACTAGGCCATAGTAAGTCGAACATAACTTAGATCTACTGGCTCTGTACTATGGCCTGTTGGAGTAACTAATTCCCCTCTTATCTCGGCGAAGAAACCTCTTAAAAATATATGTATGTATTTGGAATCGTCTGCATTTTCTCTCAAATATATCTGCAGTATGTAAATATCATCCTGAGGACCAAGAATGAAAAATGAAAGAAGGAAAGATTCCTTGTTAGTCCTCCCCTCCACTTACTAAAAATTTACAATCTCATTTAGGAAGTCAAAATCCATAATGGAGACATATGGTAAACCCTCGGCGCCTTGCTGGAGGCACCGGGGAAGGAGAGTCAGAGGAGAATATTTTATGAGTGAGATTAAATGTTCCACGAGCGAGCCATACGAGGCCCATTAGGGCCAGGGGTCTGCCTCTTGCTGATGGTGGTCATGGGAACAGTGTGTTGGATACTGTTTATCTTTCTCTCTCTCTCTCTCTCTCTCTCTCTAAGTTGCCTAATGCTCTAGGTTAATTGCTAAACATACTGCCTCCAGCTCCATGCTTCTCTTGCTCTGCTTGGTGCATTAAGTTTACGATTTCCTCTCTTTACTCAAGGTGTGATGGAGTCCCCCTTATCGTAATTTGCTGCAGGAGACGAGCGAGTAATTGCCAATAAAGCTAGCGGCAGCCAAACAGTACAACAAAGACTATAAAGTTTGAGTAAGAATTGAGCGGGAGTACTACAAAGATGGCTGCTCCATGCGTGACGGAAACGGATTAAAAAGATTATAATTCTCTTCCTGGACACTTGGTATAATTGTATGTTATTGTAAGATGCGCAACCTCGCGTTTCAGACACTCCCCGTCAGCCATTAAGGGGATACAGTATGATTACACGCTTCTCATGATATATATATATATATATATATATATATATATATATATATTCATTTTGCTTATTTAGCCACTTTTGTTCCTGAAAGAAATAGCACATGTGATGGACTATATGAGTCAGAATGTTTATACATGGGCTGAGTCACTGCGAAGCAAGTAAGCCGCATCTCTGGACTAGGCAAGCGTGCCAGACCCTGAGGAACGCCTGGACAGCAGGTGGAACCAAAGTAAGATAGGGCAGCACGCAGAGCTAAGGTAAGCTTGGGCAGGGGGAGCCTGGACAGCAGGTATAATCTAGGTAAGGCTGGGTAGGATGCAGGTATCCACAGGCATAAGGATCATGAAGAAGGAACAGTTTTATGTAAATAATGATTTCTAGTCTTGTGTGAGCGGATATGTAGACAGATCCTCCACTTGGCTTCTGTCCAGGTACTTTATGTCTACTATCTAAGTACTCTGTGATGCCATCTGGCCAGATGCTTTGTGATGTTATCTGGCCAGGTACTCTGTGATGTCATGTCAACAAGTTTCTTTCTGCTAACTAGTCCAATAGAACTATCAACCCATCTTTGGTTATCGTGCATTACAAAAGTTTATCTAAGGACTTTAGTCGACCCCTCACGACCTGTGTGGATGAGAGGTTCTCGAGTGAACAAGCGTGTTCCTGGGAGGAGGACCAGGGAAGTTGTGGAAGCCATTGCTGCATAACTATGAGGCTGTGTTGCGTCTCACAGCAGTTATTGTGCCGCACGTGAAATGCACAGGAACCACAGGGCGCGGGCAGACTGCGGTGTGCTTGATATTACCGTGATTAACAGCTTCGTAGACCAGTGGTTTACTCTGCTGAAATGATGTGTGCGTCAGTGTGTTAGAGACAGAAAGAGAGAGAGAGAGAGAGAGAGATAACAATTATTATAAACCTGGAAAAATACTTATGATATTCGGCCTTACGACCTTAACCACATCCACAGTTTCTGACTAGCAACAATAGCAGACAAAATGGGTGTGACTGACCTAGACTTGGGTCATGCTACATTGTTTAAGACGACTCCTGGACACTTACTGTTTACTGTGTTAGCGCAAATATCTAGTATGCATGAACTGATGATAATGATCGTAATTTTTGTTCTGGGAAACATTGCTCGTAGATTGGACTGAGGAGTATTTGGGAGGTATTTGCTGTGAAATACCTCGCTCGACCGCCTGCGGCAGAGAATATGGCTAGTATCATTTGCCATGGATTCTGGCGCAATCTCTTCAAAAGTTTCGGTCTAAAGACTTTTTCCGTTAATAATCGTCCAACATTTTGCGTTTTTGGAGTGGTAGTTAGGGAACCCTAGATAGTACCTCTCTTAACAGGAAACGATCGATTAGGGGGATTTCTCTGGGTAACAGAGGAAGCTTCATAATCCGGTAATCCCCACTCAACCGAAATTGTTTTGGGAGGGAAGAAGTAGACGTTAACGTGGCCAACTCACCAAATGACGTTGGTTATACGGTCTGTGAGATGTGATCACACCTTCGGAACCCCATTTTATAAGGGAAGGGCCTTCCGTTAGATTGTATTAGATTCATTCAAGTATTTTGAAAGAAATGTATCCATTCTCTTTCTCTCTCTCTCTCTGTCTCTCTTTCTCTTCGTGTGAGGGTATATATAGGTGCATCGCTACTCCTCAGTTGCTGTTAACACGAATTTGGTACAAAATGGAACGGTTTAAGATCCCTAGCAACACCGCCATGCTGCCAGCTAAATACGCAGGAAATGGTCCACTACACTGTGTGGCCGTCTTTCATGAACTGAGTCAAACTATTTCAAAATAAACTTAGTGACTAATAAGATATGACGTCCCTACTAATATTCCTAGAAGGTTAAAGAAAATGCAAATTACCAATAATTTACCTTGATACAAGTTATCTTTGAACACCCGAGGCACGACCAATCTCTCGTCTCTAGCTCACACCCAAGTCTTGCTGATCAAAACGACAACACGTCACCATGGCGCTTGGGACGACAGGTTCCTCACACTTAATATACTTGAAAGATTTTAGCACTAAAGGCACATATGCTGGCAACCCGCACAAACATACCAGGAGGAGAGTGTGTATATAATCTGGAAATACCAACAACTGCAGCCAACATGGTTTCCGCCTCGTGAAGACGTTATCCATTGTTAGGATATTTTGGTGACAGTCATGAACTGGGGTAAATAGTTGTTGCCTGTGGCATAACGAAGACCATCATTGTCGGGAGTTCATGACTATAGTTAGCCGTGTAAACTAAGTTGGGAAAACATGGAAGAGAATAAATTGCTGGGCTTAGTTGATTTACGTGTTACCATAGTTAAGATGTGGTGAAATCATAGTATTTCAGTGATCGAATCATTGCGTTCAGAAGGGTGATCTTCGCACTCACTTCATTGGACTTCCGCATTCACACAATCTAAGTTATCGTGCAAAATGGGTTGAATTACTGGTTTTATAAATATTCAACCATCGTGCCAAAAATATTGAATTATTGTACACACGGTTTACGTCATGTTCAAATGACTGAATATCATGTTTGTTCTTCCATGAGCTAAGTCATCGTACACAATAGGTTAAGTTACTTTACTTACAGGAATGCAGGAACCATATTTAACAGTGTTTCACTGTACTCAAAAGAGGAAGCCGTTCATACCTAGTAATTCTAAGTACTGTACTAGCACAAGTTGTGTCATCCTACCCAACAGTTTGAATTATTGCACTCAAGGTGTTGCCTTCGTTCACACTCGAGTGACCAGACTCCTGTACTTCGTCTGCAGACAAAGTTCGGCTATGGCATTCGATCAGCTAAATCATACCCCCTCCTCCCCTTCCCAGGGGGTAACAGTCCCCCCCCCCCTTCCCAGGAGACTACAGTCCCTCCTTCTCAGGAGGTTACAGCCCCCCTTCCCAGGAGGTTACAGTCCCCCCTCCTTCCCAGGAGGTTACAATCATACGAATGTCAAGGCAAAAGGATGGACAGAGATGCTGCGGGTGTTATCAAGGGAGGCTTGAGACTTCGCAGTCTCTGTGTTTATCAAGTGCAGGCAGCGTGTCAATGCTTTTGTGTACAACTAAATGACATTCAGTCAGGCAGTCATGTTATGTACTTCATCAGATGAGGAGGATAACTCACGGTTCTATGTCATACGAAAGAGGATGAATCTTATCTTATCTGCTGTGTATTCTTGTCGTGTTGTTGGTAACAAATTACATTTACATACTGATAAGTTCGTTTACCTCCCAATGTTCAACTTCAGTAGTAACGATCGCTGAGGTTCGTTAGAGTCTCGGTAACAAGAAGAGAACGATCTAAACTAACACTAAAGGCTACTGGAACAAGTTTTCTGGTCGTTTCTTCCTTAAGGGTTTTCTTCCATGATTATTAGTGACACGAACGCTTTATTGTAAGAATACTTATCCAGATGTACCTTCAACACACTCTCTCTCTCTCTCTTAGACTGGCTTACTACCTGTTTATCCCTCTTTCTGATTCCTTGCCTCTTCTTCTTTCCCTTTACTCTCTCTCTCTCTCTCTCTCTCTCTCTCTCTCTCTCTCTCTCGCCTGACCATGTTTCAGCGTCTCAGATCGACTTATCGACCTGACGAAGCTCACACATATGTTACGACAATTCTTTTCCCAGTAAAGACGTCTCTTCCTAGAAGGGCTTATGACTACCCAGGATGAACGACGATGGATTAACCTGCCTAATCTCTTTACGACTTCCGTAACAATTGTGAACACCCTGTATATGGCCCCATATATATGTTATCTTCTTTTATCGAGAAAATGAACTTAATCTCTTTCGCTACGATGAAGCAGGGACGGTATAAATATTTTTACAACATCAGATAACTGTTACAACTTCCTAGTCACTTTTCTATTGATATCGTTTCAGCTGATATAAAACAAATAATAAAGAATTTCTTAGAATGACTGACGTGATGAGCAGAACGAATCTTCCAGTCTCTCTAGCAATCTATCAATACATGACGTCTTAGAACTCTAATGGGTCGACCTATTTTTCTTTTCTGTTGTAATGCTAACAAGTGATAGGTGAATGGAGGGTAGTTGGAGGTCTGTCTTACCGGAGGCTATGGTAAATAGAAATGGCAAAACGCTGCTTTCGAATAATTGAGATTTCCATCATACTTTTTGTTTCTTTATATCATACTGGAGTAGATGCTGAGGGATGGTTAGTTCTTAAGGATGGTGAGGGACGACTTTTATTCCCACGAATGGTAGTTAGGTGTAAATACTCATTTACAACAGCGCTGTTATCACAGCTGATTACATGTGCCGTCGTTATGGCAGATAATGAATTACTATAGTTAGTCAGCCTTGGTGCTCGATCACTAAAGTTAATCATCGCACTTGGTCATTTAAGAGAGTTATGATAGTTAGCTATTGTTCTTAAAGTAGTTACCGGTATTTTCTTTCTTGTAGTTAGACTTGCCATATAATTACACACCAAATGCAATTATTTAACCCTGGTATTTATGCATTGTGGATAGATATGGTAGTTGATGGGCCATGGTAATTATTACGTTTGGATACTTATGTTAGATCATCTTGGTTAGCTTGGCAACTACTCGACTGTGGTAGTTGGTGGCATGTGGCACCTACGTGGAAAATGGTAAATGAACAGTCATGAGCCACACTTGCCCTTACTTACTGTGGTGGAACAACTGCCACTGCCACTTGTGTGTCTTTGGGATGGAAGATCAGGTCTCTCTCTCTCTCTCTCTCTCTCTCTCTCTCTCTCTCTCTTTCTCTTTCTCTTTCTCTCTCTCTCTCCTCTCTCTCTCTCCTCTCTCTCTCTCTCCTCTCTCTCTCTCTCTCTCTCTCTTGCTTACGTGATTGGGGCTACTTATGTCAAAAGGAGACAATATGACGAATAGCCTACATAATGGAATGAATTCATCGTACGTGAAACCTCTTATGGCTCTCTGCATGGGAAGTGCAAATCTGTGCACGTGTGTACGTGTAGGGATGTTTACGTTCATACATTGCAAGCCCTAGACTTAAGGTGCTGTTAGTGGATATCAAAAACTTACTAGTGCTTGCAAGAGGTATGAAAGACTCTGGTAATGAGTGCATTTGGGCTTTGTTTTGACAAAGTGTTGACGGTAAACATACACGATTCGTGGAAGGGTTCAGAAGAGACCTCTCTCATGTTATCTTGGGAGCCAATTAAAGGTCAAGCTTAAGTGAGAGAAGCCATCTCGAGAGGTGTAAACTGGTGGTCAGCATCTACCAGGAACTGACGTAATCATAGTTCATGCTGGGAAAACTTTTAAGTAGAAATAATCAAACGTGAAGAGTTTCCTTGTGAAACAACATAGATAACTAGAAATATTGATTAACTAGAAAAAGAAAATGATCAAAAATTAAGTTGTTCATCTTAGATGAGACACTTTAAGAAACTGTTATCGACAAAATGAACTGCGCCATGAATGACTGTTTTCAAAAAGATTATTAGTATAAAAAAAAAATATCAAAGTGTCTAAAGTCCATGAGGAGTGATCTCCAATTTATCTGGTCCACAGTTAAGAGGGACGTCGAGCTGGCCGCCTCGCAACACATCTTATAAAAAACTATTAAAAAAAGTATGTGACGTAAAATGACCAGCTTTTGAAAATAATTAGAAAATCATTGACTGACTTTCACTAAAGTGAAAGAAATATTACTGAATAGCTTGAAAATGTAGCGGCAAGCTGGAGTAATGAAATACGTGTAGAACACAATAGACAGTGGCAACAGCTGTGAACTTCACTACATAAATAGACTGGATACACATACCAAGTTGTGCTTCTCACTTTACATTCAGTTTAAACATTCCAGGAAAGTATGTAAGATATCATAGTCTAAAAACATTCCAGGAAAGTATCTAAGATACCGTAATCTAGAAACGAACGCAAAATTCATATAACCTTGACCAATACTAAAAACGTTCTGATATTTACTCATCTCCCTCTCAGCCAAGCTCTCACACTCCCTCATGTGTTACACAAGCCAGCATTTCATAAGGCATGGGACAGCCAAAGATGCAGTTAATGTGTTGGGAAACGATCTATCAAGAACCTCGCCTGTCATAGGCGGGGTTTGTGTAGGGAGGCAGGACAGACCACTGCTAACCCCCGGATCCTCAGGTGAAAATCCTCCTTGGGAGCGAGGCGTCGATAAAAATCAACACATCTTGAGAGAAATTTGCCTCAAGAGGATCGTCCTTCGGAGGATATTAGCCTCACAAGGAATGTGTCTTATAGAGAGCGAATTACCTGAGCCTGGAGAGGAATTTTTTCGATATATTGTGTCGATCTGTCTGAAGGTTCGCTTATAGCTGTCTACATAGGAGGTGGGCGAAACTAAGGCACGGTGCCGTACGTGAGATGATCTAGTCGTCAAAAGTGAGTTATATTTATATCTCCTGTTGGTCTGCCACGAACCCTTCTGACGGAGCATCTCTTGACCTATGAACTGACGTGAATAACCATGAATTCTTTCAGACAAAGCATCTCTCTTGAACTATGACCTTCCCTGACTATCTGTGAAATAATTCAGACAAAGCCAATCTCTTGACCCATTTTTTCCTCCTGACCGACAAGGTCAGCTTCCTGACCAAGCATCTCCATCTGACCCGTTATTTTCCTGTGACCTGACTTCTGTATCATCGAAGCTTTTTCTCTGACCCAGCTCCGTCCTTGGGCCTGTCTTTGTTACCGTGCCGATCGCTTCCTTACGCTGTATCTCCTGCTCAGGGATTAATTTTTGGGCCACACTTCCTTCTCCTCCACCGGAGGGAAGTCCAGCCTCCCTCCTCCGCCAAACCGAACAAAAGACCTTTCACTCACGCAGATCGTTAAGACACAGCGAACCCCTGGCACTTGCCGTTCCTGGACAATTGTCTATTCCTTTTTCTAAATTGAAACTATCTTTTTCTAATTCGACAAACACACACACACACACACACAAGGTGAACCGGGAGGCCAAATTGGAGGTGGAAGGATGGAGTGAAAGGGATTTTGAGCGGTCGGACCTGAACATGCAGGAGGGTGAAAGGCGTGCATGGAATAGAGTGAAATGGAACGATGTGATATAATGGGGTCGACATGCTGTCAATGGACTGAACCAGGGCATGTGAAGCATTTGGGGTAAACCACGGAAAGGTCTGTGGGGCCTGGATATGGAAAGGGAGCTGTGGTTTCAGTGCATTACATATGACAGCTAGAGACTGAGTGTGAGCGAATGTGGCCATTTCATC
>JAYMFT010313657.1:0-23524 GCA_038088735.1 Panulirus argus | reverse complement strand
TGGTTGCGATGGTCTTGAACTTCACAATCCCCAATCATTCCACCGAAAGAACCCCCTTGATAGACACCTCTCTCTCTCTCTCTCTCTCTCTCTCTCTCTCTCTCTCTCTCCCCACCCTACCCCCAAATCGTTGGTGCCACCGGAACAACAACTTGGGACATATTTTCCTTTGCTAACTGAGTGAGATTCGTCTTGTATTCTTTCGTTTTATAGATCGGATGGAGGATTTAGCTCTGGATTAAGATTTAAGTGTGATGTCGGAGTCAGAATCGTTCTTTTGGATGCAGGTAAGTTCAGGATGAGGATCTAATGTAGACTGTGTTTCACCGGAGCGTAGAGTCCGTGTAGTAATAATACACACAGTGGGCTTATATTTCAGTGCCATAGAGTAGCACTGACTGCGTTTAGGAGTTTTCTGAACTCTCTTCCTTTCTTCGCCATATGATACATTGTTCTCCGACTTAACATTACACACTTCCTTCTCAAACTTGAACGGAAGACACTCCCGGTTTGAGCTTGGGTGTTTGCCGATACAGGTCCAAATGTTCCTTGCTTCCGCACTTTCCACATCGAATTGAAACAGCACAAGATTCCTTGTGGTACCTAGACCTCTGACACTTGAAATAAAGCGAGGTATCTGGTTTGAGTGACCTGACTGGGAATCGAGTATCTTCGATCGAGATCGCTTACTGAAAGTCGAGACTTTCCAAAGGTCAACGTAACTAAGGAGGTCCCGCACTGTTCGCTGTTCATAAAAGTGTGTTATAAATTGCGCAGCGGTGACATTCTTACCCGCGAGCGCCTGCGCAGCGCCTGCAGTCACGTCCATGATATCAGGACAAAAGACTTCATTGACACGGATCTCACAGCAATGACTTCATGACACGGGTCTCACAGCAATGACATCATGACACGAGTCTCACAGCAATGACATCATGACACGGGTCTCACAGCAATGACATCATGCCACGGGTCTCATAGCAATGACATCATGATACGGATCTCACAGCAATGGCAACATGACACGGGTCTCACAACAGTCATCATGACACGGGGTTCACAGCAATGTCATCATGACACGGGTTTCACAACATTGACATCATGACACGGGTCTCACGAAAATGACATCTTGACACGGGTCTCACAGCAAGGACATCATGACACGGGTCTCACAGCAATGACATCATAACAAAAATCTCACAGCAATGACATCAAGACATGGGTTTCACAGCAATGACATTATGACACGGGTCTCACAGCAATGATATCACGTCACGGGTCTCACAACAGTGACATCATAACACGGGTCTCCCTGCAATGACATCATGCCACGGGTCGCAGAACAATGACATTATGACACGGGTCTCACAGCAATAACATTATGACACGGGTCTCAGAGAAATGACATCATGACACGAGTCTCATGCCAATGACATCATGACACGGGTATCATACTAATGACATCATGACACGGGTCTCACAGCAATGACATCATGACACGGGTCTCACAGCAATGACATCATGACAATAATCTCACAGCAATGACATCAAGACATGGGTCTTACAGCAATGACATCATGACACGAGTCTCATGCCAATGACATCATGACAAAGGTCTCATACTAATGGCATCATGACAGCAATGACATCATGACACGGATGTCAGAGCAATGGCATCATGACAAAAATCTCACAGCAATGACATCAAGACATGGGTCTCAGAGCAATGACATCATGACACAGGTCTCACAGCAATGACATCACGTCATGGGTCTCACAGCAATGACATCATGACACGGGTCTCAGAGCAATGACATCATGCCACGGGTCTCAGAGCAATGACATTATGACACGGGTCTCACAGCAATAACATCATGAAACGGGTCTCAGAGCAATGACATCATGACACGAGTCTCATGTCAATGACATCATGACACGGGTCTCATACCAATGACATCATGACACGAGTCTCACAGCAATAACATCATGACACGGGTCTCACAGCAATGACATCATGAAAAGGATCTTACGGCAATGACATCATGACACGGGTCTCACAGCAATGTCATCATGACAAAGGTCTCAGAAAAATGACATTATGACACGGGTCTCACAGCAATGACATCATGACACGGGTCTCAAAGCAATGACATCATGACACGGGTCTCACAGCAATGACATTATGACACGAGTCTCACAGCAATAACATCATGACACGGATCTCACAGCAATGTCATCATGACACGGGTCTCACAGCAATGACATCACGAAAAGGGTGTCACACAAAGGACATCAGGACACGGGTCTCACAGTAATGTCATCATGACACGGTTCCCAAAACAATGATATCATGACAAGGGTCTCACAGCAATGACATCATGACACGGGTCTCACAGCAATAACATTATGACACGGATCTCACACCAGTGACATCATAACACGGGTTTCACAGCAATGACATAATGACACGGGATCACGGCAATGACATCATGACACGGGTCTCAAAGCAATGATATCATGACACGGGTCTCAAAGCAATACCATCATGATACGTGTCTCTAAGCAATGAATCATGAAACAGGTCTCACTGCAATGATATCATGACGTAAGTCTCACAGCAATGACATTATGACACGGGTCTCAAGACAATGACATCATGACACGGGTCTCACAGAAATGACATCATCACACGAGTTTCACGCCAATGACATCAAGACACGGGTCTCACACCAATGACATCATTACACGGGTCTCACAGCAATGACATAATGATACGGGTCTCACAGTAACGACATCATGACACGGGTCTCACAGAAATGACATCAAGACATGGATCTCACAGCAATGACATCATGACAGGGTTCTCACAGCAATGTCATCATGACACGGGTCTCATTGCAATGACATCATGACAAGGGTCTCACATTAATGACATCATGAAAAAGGTGTCACACCAAGGACATCAGGACACGGGTTTCAAAGTAATGACTTCATGACATGGGTCTCACAACAATGACATCATGACAAGGATCTCACAGCAATAACATCGTGACACAGGTCTCACAGCAATGACATTATGACACGGGTCTCAAATCAATGATATCGTGACACGGGTTTCACAGCAATGATATTATGACACGAGTTTCACAGCAATGATATCATGATACGTGTCTCACAGCAATGACATGACACAAGTCTCACAGCAATGATATAATGACAGGGGTTTCACAGCAATGACATCATGACACGGACCTCACAACAATGACATCATGACACGGTCCTCACAACAATGACATCAAGACACGGGTCTCACAGCATTGACATCATGACACGGGTCTCACAGGAATGATATCATGACACGGGTCTCAAAACAATGACGTTATGATGCGGGTCTCACAGCAAAGACATTATGAAATGGGTCTCACGGCAATGACATCATGACACGGGTCTCACAGCAAGGACATTATGACACGAGTCTCAGAGCAATGATATCATGACAAGGATCTCAGAACAATGACATTATGACACGGGTCTCAGAGCAATGACATCAAGACAAGGGTCTCAGAACAATGACATTATGGCACGGGTCTCACAACAATGACATTATGACACGGGTCTCACAGCAATGACATCATGACTAAGGTCTCACAATAATGACATCATGACACGAGTCTCACAGCAATGACATTATGAAACGGGTCTCAGAACAGTGACGTCATGACACAGGGCTCACAGAAACATCATGACTTGGGTCTCACGGCAATGACATCATAACACGGTTCTGGCAGAAATGACATCATGACACGGGTCTCACAGCAATTACATCATGACACTGGTCTCAGAGCAATATCAATATGACACATTTCTCTCAGCAATGAATCATGAAACAGGTCTCGCAGCAATGACATCATGACACGGGTCTCAGAGCAATGTCATTATGACAAGGGTCTCACAACAATGACATCATGACATGGGTCTCACAGAAATGACATCATGACACGGGTCTAATACCAATGACATCATGACACGGGTCTAATACCAATGACATCATGACACGGGACTCACAGCAATGACATTATGACACGGGTCTAACAGCAATGACATCATGACACGGGTCTCACAGCAATGACATCATGACACGGGTCTCGCAGCAATGACATTATGACACAGTTCTCACAGCAATGACATCATGACACGAGTCTCAGAAAAATGACATTATGACACGGGTCTCACAGAAAAGACATCATGACACGGGTCTCACAGCAATGACATCATGACACGGGTCTCACAGCAATGATATCATGACAAGGGTCTCAAGGCAATGACATCATGGCACGGATCTCACGGCAATGACATCATGAAACGGGTCTCACAGCAGTGACATAATGACACAGGGCTTACAGCATAAACATCATGACACGGGTCTCACAGCAATGACATCATAACACGGTTCTGGCAGAAATGACAACATGACACGGGTCTCAGAGCAATAACATTATGA
This sequence comes from Panulirus argus, assembly GCA_038088735.1. Classification (NCBI taxonomy): domain Eukaryota; kingdom Metazoa; phylum Arthropoda; class Malacostraca; order Decapoda; family Palinuridae; genus Panulirus; species Panulirus argus. Next base: position 19,023 of record JAYMFT010313657.1, on the reverse strand, counting down.
CACGTTTCTCTCAGCAATGAATCATGAAACAGGTCTCACAGCAATGACATCATGACACGGGTCTCACTGCAATGACACTATGACGAGGGACTCACAACAACGACATCATGACACGGTTCTCACAGAAATGACATCATGTCACGAGTCTCATGCCAATGACGTCGTGACACCGGTCTCATACCAATGACATCATGACACGGGTCTTACAGCAATGACATCATGACACGGGTCTCACAGCAATGACATCATGACACGGGTCTCACAGCAGTGACATTATGACACGGGTCTCACAGCAATAACATCATGACACGGGTCTCACTGTAATGCCATCATGACAAGGGTCTTGCGGCAATGACATCATGGCACGGGCCTCACAGCAATGACATCATGAAACGGGTCTCAGAGCAGTAACATAATGACACAAGGCTCACAGCAACGACATCATGACATGGGTCTTACAGCAATTACATCATAACACAGTTTTGGCAAAAATGACATCATGACACGGGTCTCACAGCAATGACATCATGACACGTGTCTCACAGCAATAACATCATGACACGGGTCTCACAGAAATGACATCATGACACGAGTCTCACGCCAATGACGTCAAGACAAGGGTCTCATACCAATAACATCATGACACGGGTCTCACAGCAATGACATCATGACAGGGGTCTCACAGCAACGACATCATGACACGAGTGTCACAGCAATGACATCATGACACGGGGGTCACAGCAATAACATCATGACACGGTTCTCACAGCAATGTCATCATGACATGGGTCTCACAGAAATGACATCATGACAAGGGTCTCACAGCAATGACATCATGAAAAGGGTGTCACACCAAGGACATCAGGACACGGGTCTCACAATAATGGCATCATGTTAGGGGTCTCACAACAGTGACATCATGAAAAGGGCCTCACAGCAATGACATCATGACACGGGTCTCACAGCAATGACATTATGACACGAGTCTCACAGCAATGACATCATGACACGGTACTCACAGCAAAGTCATCATGATACGGGTCTCACAGCTATGACATTATGACAAGGGTCTCACAGCAATGACATCATGAAAAGGGTGTCACACAAAGAACATCAAGACACGGGTCTCACAGTAATGACATCATGACACGGGTCTCAAAACAGTGACATCATGACAAGGGTCTCACAGCAATGATATCATGACACGGGTCTCACAGCAATAACATTATGACACGGGTCTCACATCAATGACATCGCAACACGGGTTTCACAGCAATGACATCATGACACGGGCTCATGGCAATGACATTATGGAACGCGTCTCACAGCAGTGATATCATGACAGAGGGCTCACAGCAACGACATCATGACACGGGTCTCAAAGCAATGACATCATGACACGGGTCTCACAGCAATGACATCGTGGAACGGGTCTCACAGCTGTGATATCATGACACAGGGCTCACAGCAACGACATCATGACACGGGTCTCAAAGCAATGATATCATGACACGAGTCTCAGAGCACTACGATTATGATACGTGTCTCTCAGCAATGAATCATGAAACAGGTGTCACAGCAATGACATCATGACATGAGTCTCACAGCAATGACATTATGACAAGGGTCTCACGATAATGACATCATGACACGGGTCTCACAGAAATGACATCATGACACGAGTTTCACGCCAATGACATCAAGACACGGGTCTCATACTAATGACATCATTACACGGGTCTCACAGCAATGACATCATGACACGGGTCTCAGAGCAACGACATCATGACACGGGTCTCACAGAATTGACATCATGACACGAGTTTCACGCCAATGACATCAAGACACTGGTCTCATACTAATAACATCATTACACAGGTCTCACAGCAATGACATCATGACACGGGTCTCACAGCAACGATATCATGACACGGGTCTCACAGCAATGACATCATGACACGGGTCTCACAGCAATGACATCATGACACGGTTCTCACAGCAATGCCATCATGACATGGGTCTCACACCAATGTTATCATGACAAGGGTCTCACATTAATGACATCATGAAAAGGGTGTCACACCGAGGACATCAGGACACGGATTTCAAAGTAATGACATCATGACACGGGTCGCACAACAATGACATCATGACAAGGGTCTCACAGCAATGACATTATGACACAGGTCTCACAGCAAAGACATTATGGCACGGGTCTCACATCATTGATATCGTAACACGGGTTTCACAGCAATGATATCATGACACGGGTTTCACAGCAATGATATCATGACACGTGTCTCACAGCAATGACATGACACGAGTCTCACAGCAATGATATCATGACACGGGTTTCACAGCAATGCCATCATAACACGGACCTCACAACAATGACATCATGACACGGGTCTGACAACAATGACATCAAGACACAGGTCTTACAGCACTGACATCATGACACGGGTCTCACAGGAATGATATCATGACACGGGTCTCAGAACGATGGCATTATGATGCGGGCCTCAAAGCAATGACATTATGAAACGGGTCTCAGAGCAATGACATCATGACACGGGTCTCAGAGCAATGATATCATGACACGGAACTCACATCAGTGACATCACGACACGGATCTCACTGCAGTGACATCATGACTAGAGTCTCACAGCAATGACATCACGACACGGGTCTCACGGTAATGACATCATGACACGGTTCTCATAGCAATGAAATCACGACTCAGGTCTCACAGTAATAACATCATGACACGGTTCTCACAGCAATGTCATCATGACACGGGTCTCACAGCAATGACATCATGACAAAGGTATCAGAGTAATGCCATCATGACAAGGGTGTTACACCAAGGACATCAGAACACGGTTTTCACAGTAATGACATCATGATACGGGTCTCACAACAATGACATCATGGAAAGGGTTTTATAGCAATGACATCATGACATGGTCTAACAGCAATGACATTTTGACACGGATCTCACATCAATGACACCGTGACACAGGTTCCACGGCGATGACGTCATGACACGGTTCTCACAACAATGAGATCATGACGCGGGTTTCAGAGCAATGACATTATGACACAAGTTTCACTACAATAACATCAAGACACGGGTCTCAAACCGATGACATCATGACATGGGTCTTACAGCAATGATATTATGACACGGGTTTCAGACCAATGACATTATGACACGGGTCTCACAGAAATGATATTATGAAACGGGTCTCACAGCAATAACATTATGGCACGAGTCTCACAGCAATGACATCATGACACGGGTCTCACAGAAATGATATCATGACACGGGTCTCACAGCAATGACATCACTACACGGGTCTCACAGCAATGACATCATGACACGGGTCTTACAACAATGACATCAAAACATGGGTGTCACTGTAATGACATCATGACACAGATCTCACAGCAATGACATTATGACACGGGTTTCAGAGCAATGAAATCATGACACGGGTCTCACAGCAATGATATGACACGGGTCTCAGAGCAATACCATTATGATACATGTCTCTCAGCAATGAATCATGAAACAATTCTCACAGCAATGACATCATGACACCAGTCTCACAGCAATGACATTATGACACGGGTCTCACAACATTGACATCATGACACGGGTCTCAGAGAAATGACATCATGACAAGTTTCACGCCAATGACATCAAGACACGCATCTCATACCAATGACATCATTAGACGGGTTTCACAGCAATGACATCATGACACGGGTCTCACAGCAACGACATCATGACACGGGTCTCACAGCAATGACATCATGACACGGTTATCACAGCAATGTCATCATGACACGGGTCTCACAGCAATGACATCATGACAAGGGTCTCACAGCAATGTTATCATGAAAAGGGTGTCACACCAAGGACACCATGACACGGGTCTCACAGTAATGACATCATGACGCGGGTCTCTCAACAATGACATTATGAAAAGGGTCTCGAGCAATGACGTCATGACATGGGTCTCACTGCAATAACAATATTATACGGGTCTCAAACCAATGACATCGTAACACGGGTTTCACAGCAATGACATCATGACACGGGAATCACGGCAATGACATCATGGCACGGGTCTCACAGCAATGACATCATGAAACGGGTCTCACAGCAGTGACATCATGATACAGGGCGCACAGCAACGACATCATGACACTGATCTCACAGCAATGACATCATAAAACGGTTCTGGCAGAAAGGACATCATGACACGGGTCTCACAAAAATGACATCATGACACGAGTTTCACGCCAGTGACATCAAGACACGGGTCTCATACCAATGACATCATTACACGGGTCTCACAGCAATGACATCATGACACGGGTTTCACAGAAACGACATCATGACACGGGTCTCATTGAAATGACATCATGACACGGGTCTCACAGCAATGACATCATGACACGGTTCTCACAGCAATGTCATCCTGACACGAGTCTCACATCAATGACATCATGACGTGGGTTTCACATCAATGACATCATGACACTGATCTCACAACAATGACATCATAACACGAGTCTCACACAGCAATGACATCAAGACACGGGTCTCACAGCAATGATATCATGACACAAGTCTCGGAACAATGGCATTATGATGCGGGTCTCACGGCAATTACATTATGAAACGGGTCTCACAGCAATGACATCATGACACGGGTCTCACAACAATGATATCACGACACGGGTCTCATTGCAATGACGTCATGACAAGGGTCTCACAGCAATGACATTACGACACAGGTCTCACAGTAATGACATCATGACACAGTTCTCACAGCCATGTCATAATGACACGGGTCTCAAAGCAATGACATCATGACACGGGTCTTACAACAATGACATCAAAACACGGGTGTCACTGTAATGACATCATGACACAGATCTCACAGCAATGACATTATGACACGGGTTTCAGAACAATGAAATCATGACACGGGTCTCAGAGCAATACCATTATGATATGTGTCTCTCAGCAATGAATCATGAAACAAGTCTCACAGCAATTACATCATGACACGAGTCTCACAGCAATGACATTATGACACGGGTCTCACAACAATGACATCATGACACGGGTCTCAGAGAAATGAGATCATGACAAGTTTCACGCCAATGACATCAAGACATGGGTCTCATACCAATGACATCATTAGACGGGTTTCACAGCAATGACATCATGACACAGGTCTCACAGCAACGACATCATGACACGGGTCTCACAGAAATGACATCATGACACGGGTCTCACAGCAATGTCATCATGACACGGTTATCACAGCAACGTCATCATGACACGGGTCTCACAGCAATGACATCATGACAAGGGTCTCACAGCAACGTTATCATGAAAAGGGTATCACACCAAGGACATCATGACAGGGGTCTCACAGTAATGACATCATGACACGGGTCTCTCAACAATGACATCATGACAAGAGTCTCAGAGCAATGACATCATGACACGGGTCTCACTACAATAACAATATTACACGGGTCTCAAACCAATGACATCGTAACACGGGTTTCACAGCAATGACATCATGACACGGGTATCACGGTAATGACATCATGGCACGGGTCTCACAGCAATGACATCATGAAACGGGTCTCACAGCAGTGACATTATGGTACAGGGCGCACAGCAACGACATCATGACACTGATCTCACAGCAATGACATCATAAAACGGTTCTGGCAGAAAGGACATCATGACACGGGTCTCACAAAAATGACATCATGACACGAGTTTCACGCCAGTGACATCAAGACACGGGTCTCATACCAATGACATCATTACACGGGTCTCACAGCAATGACATCATGACACGGGTTTCACAGAAACGACATCATGACACGGGTCTCATTGAAATGACATCATGACACGGGTCTCACAGCAATGACATCATGACACGGTTCTCACAGCAATGTCATCCTGACACGAGTCTCACATCAATGACATCATGACGTGGGTTTCACATCAATGACATCATGACACTGATCTCACAACAATGACATCATAACACGAGTCTCACACAGCAATGACATCAAGACACGGGTCTCACAGCAATGATATCATGACACAAGTCTCGGAACAATGGCATTATGATGCGGGTCTCACGGCAATTACATTATGAAACGGGTCTCACAGCAATGACATCATGACACGGGTCTCACAACAATGATATCACGACACGGGTCTCATTGCAATGACGTCATGACAAGGGTCTCACAGCAATGACATTACGACACAGGTCTCACAGTAATGACATCATGACACAGTTCTCACAGCCATGTCATAATGACACGGGTCTCAAAGCAATGACATCATGACAAAGGTCTCACAGTAATGCCATCATAAGAAGGATGTTACACCAAGGACATCAGGACACGGTTTTCACAGTAATGACATCATGACACGGGTCTCACAACAATGAAATCATGACAAGGGTCTTACAGCAATGACATCATGACATGGGTCTAACAGCAATGACATCTTGACACAGATCTCACATCAAAGACATCGTGACACGGGTGTCACAGCAATGTCGTCATGACACGGTTCTCACAGCAACGACATCATGACACGGGTCTCACAGAAATGATATGGCACGGGTCTCACAACAATGAGATCATGACACGGCTTTCATAGCAATGACATCATGACATGGGTCTTACAGCAATGATATCATGACACGGGTTTCAGAACAGTGACATTATGACACGGGTCTCAGAGCAATGAAATTATGAAACGGGTCTCACAGCAATGACATTATGGCACGGGTCTCACAGCAATGACATCATGACACGGGTCTCACAGAAATGATATCATGACACAGGTCTCACAGCAATGACAACACAACATGGGTCTCACTCTAATGACATCATGACACGGATCTCACAGCAAGGACATCATGACACGGGTTTCACAGAAATGACATCATGACACGGGTCTCACAGCAATGACATCACGAAACGGGACTCACTGCAAGGACATCATGACAAGGGTGTCACAGCAATGACATCACGACACGGATCTCACAGTAATGACATCATGACACGGTTCCCATAGCAATGACATCACGACACGGGTCTCACAGTAATGACATCATGACACGTTCTCAAAGCAATGTAATCAAAACACGGGTCTCACAGCAATGACATCATGTCAAAGGTCTCACAGTAATGACATCATGACAAGGGTGTTACACCAAGGACATCAGGACACGGTTCTCACAGTAATGACATCATGACACGGGTCTCACAACAATGACATCATGAGAAGGGTCTTACAGCAATAACATTATGACATGGGTCTAACAGCAATGACCTTTTGACACGGATCTCACATCAACGACATCATGACACGGATGTCAGAGCAATGACATCACGAGACGGGTCTCACAGAAATGACATCACGAGACGGGTCTCACAGAAATGACATCACAACACGGGTCTCACTGTAATGACATCATAACACAAATCTCACAGCAATAACATCATGACGCGGGTTTCACAGCAATGACATCATGACACGGGTCTCACAGCAATGTTATCATGACAAGAGTCTCAGAACAATACCATTATGATACGTGTCTCTCAACAAGGATTTATGAAACAGGTCTCACAGCAATGACATCATGACACGAGTCTCACAGCAATAAAATTATGACACGGGTCTCACAACAATGACATCATGACACGGGTGTCACAGAAATGACATCATGACACGAGTTTCACGCCAACGACATCAAGACACGGGTCTCATACCAATGACATCATTACACGGGTCTCACAGCAATGTAATCATGACACGGGTCTCAAACCAACGACTCTATGACACAGGTCTCACAAAAATGACATCATGACACGGGTCTCACAACAATGACATCATGACAAGGGTCTCACAGCTCACAGCAATGACATCATGAAAAGGGTGTCACATCAAGGACATCAGGACACGGGTTTCAAAGTAATGACATCATGACACGGGTCACACAACAATGACATCATGAAGAGGATCTTAAAGCAATGACATCATGACACGGGTCTCACAGCAGTGACATTATGACACGGGACTCACATAAATGACATCATGACACGGGTTTCACAGCAATGATATCATGACACGGGTTGCACAGCAATGAAATCATGACACATGTCTCACACCAATGACATGACACGGGTCTCACAGCAATGATATCATGACACGGGTTTCACAACAATGACATCATGACACGGATCTCACAACTATGACATCATGACACGGGTCTCACAACAATGACATCAAGACACAGGTCTCACAGCACTGACATCAGGACACGGGTCTCACAGCAATGATATCATGACAGGGGTCTCAGAACAATGGCATTATGATGCGGGTCTCACAGCAGTGACATTATGAAACGGGACTCACAGCAATGACATCATGACAAAGGTCTCATAGCAATAATATCATGACACGGGCCTCACATCAATGACATAACGACACGGGTCTCACTGCAATGACATCATGACAAGGGTATCACAGCAATGACATCACGACACGGGTCTTACAGTAATGACATCACGACACGGTTCTCATAGCAATGACATCACGACACGGTTCTCCCATTAGTGACATCATGACACGGTTCACACAGCAATGTCATAAAGACACGAGTCTCACAACAATGACATCATGACAAAGGTTTCACAGTAATGACATCATGACAAGGGTGTTAGAACAAGGATAACAGGACACGATTCTCACAGTAATGACATCATGACAAGGGTCTCACAATAATGACATCATGACAAGGGTCTAACAGCAATGACATCATGACATAGGTCTAACAGCAATGACATTTTGACACGGATCTCACGTAAATGACATCATGACACAGGTCTCAGAGCAATGACATCACGACACGGGTCTCACAGCAATGACATCATGACACGGTTCTAACAGCAATGACATCACAACACGGGTCTCACTGTAATGATGTCATGACACAGATCTCATTGCAATGACATCATGACACGGGTTTCACTGCAATGACATCATGACACGGGTCTCACAGCAATGATATCATGACACGGGTCTCAGAGTAATACCATTATGATACGTGTCTCTCAGCAATGAATCATGAAACAGGTCTCACAGCAATGACATCATGACACGAGTCTCACAGCAATGACATTATGACAGAGGTATCACGACAGTGACATCATGACACGGGTCTCACAGAAATGACATCAAGAAACAAGTCTCACGCCAATGACATCAAGACACGGGTCTCATACCAATGACATCATTACACGGGTCTCACAGAAATGACATCATGACACTGGTCTCACAGCAACGACATCATGACACGGGTCTCACAGAAATGACATCATGACAAGGGTCTCACAACAATGACATCATGACACGGTTCTCATAGCAATGTCATCATGACAAGGGTCTCACAGCAATGACATCATAACAAGGGTCTCACAGCGATGACATCATGAAAAGGGTCTCACACAAAGGACAACAGGACACGGGTTTCAAAGTAATTACATCATGACACGGGTCTCACAACAATGAAATCATGGCAAGGGTCTCACAGCAGTGACATCAAGACACAGGTCTCACAGCACTGACATCATGACACGGGTCTCACAGCAATGATATCATGACACGGGTCTCAGAACAATGGCATTATAATGCGGGTCTCACAGCAACGACATTATGAAACGGGTCTCATAGCAATGACATCATGACAAGGGTCTCACAGCAATGATATCTTGACACGGGTCTCATATCAGTGACATCACGACACTGGTCTCACTGCAATGACATCATGACAAGGGTATCACAACAATGACATCACGACACGGGTCTCACAGTAATGACATCATGACATGGTTCTCATAGCAATGACATCACGAAACGGGTCTCACAGTAATGACATCATGACACGGTTCTCACAGCAATTTCCTCAAGACACAGGTCTCAGAGCAATGACATCATGACAAAGGTCTCAGAGTAATGACATCATGACAAGGGTGTTACACCAAGGACATCAGGACACGGTTCTCACAGTAATGACATCATGACAGGGGTCTCAAAACAACGACATCATGACAAGGGTCTTAAAGCAATGATATCATGACATGAGTCTAACAGCAATGACATTTTGACACGGATCTCACATCAATGACATCGTGACACGGGTTTTACAGCAATGACGTCATAACACGGGTCTCACAGCAACGACATCATGACTCGGGTCTCACAGCAATGACATGGCAAGGGTCTCACAACAATGAGATCATGACACGGGTTTCACACCAATGATATCATGACACGGGTCTCACAGCAATGACATTATGAAACGGGTCTCACAGCAATGACATTATGGAACGGGTCTCACAGCAATATCATCATGACACGGGTCTCACAGCAATGATATCATGACACAGGTTTCACAACAATGACATCAGGACACGGGTCTCACAGCAATAACATCAAAACACGGGTCTCACAGCAATGATATCACAACACGGGTCTCAATGTAATGACATCATAACACAGAACTCACGGCAATGACATCATGAATCGGGTTTCACAGAAATGACATCATGACACGGGTTTCACAGTGATGGCATCAAGACACCGGTTTCATAGCAATAACATCATGACACGGGTTTCACAACAATGACATCATGACACGGGTCTCACAGCAACTACATCATGACACTGGTCTCACAGCAATGACATCATGACATGGGTCTCACCGCGATGACATCATGACACTGGTCTCACAGCAATGACATCATAACACGGGTCTCACAGCAATGACATCATGACATGGGTCTCACAGAACTGACATCATGATATGGGTCTCACAACATTGACATCATGACAGGAGTCTCACAGCAATTTCATCATGACACGGGTCTCACAGCAATGACATCATGACACTGGTCTCACGTCAATGACATCAATACACGGGTCTCACACCAATGACATCATGACAAGGGTCTCACAGCAACGATATCATGACACGGGTCTCACATCAATGACATGACATGGGTCTCACACCAATGACATCATGAAAAGGGTCTCAGAGTAATGATATTATGACACGGGTCTCAGGGCAGTGACATTATGACAAGGGTCTCACAGCAATGACATTATGACACGGGTCTCATATCTTTGACATCATGACATGGGTTTCACAGCAATGACATCATGACACGGGTCTCACAGCAACATCATGACATGGGTGTCACAGCAATGACATGACACGGATCTCACCGCAATGACATCATGACACGGGTCTCACAGGAATGATATCATGACACAGGTCTCACAACAATGACATAAAGACACGGGTCTCACGGCAATGACATCATGACCTGGATCTCACAGCAATGATATCATGACACGGGTCTCAGGGCAATGACATCATGACACGGGTCTCACAGCAATGTCATCATGATAAGGGTCTCACTGCAATGACATCATGACACGGGTTTCACAGCAACGACATCATGACATGGTTCTAGCAGCAATGACATGATACGGGTCTCACACCAATGACATCAAGAGAAAGGTCTCACAGTAATGACATTATGACACTGGTCTCAGAGCAGTGATATAATGACAGGGGTCTCACAGCAATGACATCATGACACGGATCTCACAGCAATGACATCATGACACGGGTTTCGCAGCAATGACATCATGACGGGGGTCTCACAACAATGACATCAAGACAGGGGTCTCACAGCAATGACATCATAACACGGGTCTCACAGCAATAATATCATGACACGGTCTCAGAACAATGACATTATGACATGGGTCTCACAGCAATGACATTATGAAACGGTTCTCAGAACAATGACATCATAATACGGGTCTCACAGTAATGACATCACGACACGGGTCTCACAGCAATGACATCAAGACCTGGGTCTCACAGCAATGACAACACGACACGGGTCTCACAGTAATGACATCATGACACGGGTCTCAAAGCAATGATATCATGACACGGGATTCACAGCAATGATATCATCACAAGGGTTTCACAGGAATGACATCATGACACGGGTCCCACAACTATAACATCATGACACGGATTTCACAGCAACGACATCATGACACGGGTCTCACAGCAATGACATGACACGGGGCTCACACCAATGACATCATGAAAAAGGTCTCAAATTAATGATATCATGACACTGGTCTCGCAGCAGTGACATAATGACACGGGTTTCACATCAATGACATCATGATATGGGTCTCACAGCAATGACATCATGACACGGGTTTCAGAGCAATGACATCATGACACGGGTCTCACAGCACTGACATCAAGACACGAGTGTCAAAGCAATGACATCATTACACGGGTCTCAAAGCAATGACATCATGACACGGGTTTCACAGTAAGGACATCATGACACGGGTCTCACAGATATGACATGAGAGTGGTCTCACACCAATGACATCATGAAAAGGGTCTCACAGTAATGATATTATGACTCTGGTCTCACAACAGTGACATCATGACACGGGTCTCACGGCAATGACATCATGACACGGGTCTCACAACAATGACATCATGACACGGGCTTCACAGCAATGACATCATGACACGGGTCTCAAAACACTGACATCAAGACACAGGTCTCCCAGCATTGACATCATGACACGGGTCTCACAGCAATAATATCATTTCACGGGTGTCAAAACAATGACATTATGACATGGGTCTCACAGCAATGACATTATCAACCGGTTCTCACAGCAATGACATCATGACACGGGTCTCACAGAAATGACATCACAACACGGGTCTCACAGAAATGACATCACAACACGGGTCTTACAGCAGTGATATCATGACGTGGGTCTCACAGCAATGACATCATGACACGGGTTTCACAGCAATGACATCATGACTTGGGTCTCACAGTAATGACAACATGACACGGGTCTCACAGCAATGACATCATAACATGGGTTTCACAACAATGACATCATGACAAGGGTTTCAAAGTAATGACATCATAACAGGGGTCTCACAGCAATGACATCGTGACACGGGTCTCACAGCAATGACATCAATGTACGGGATTCACAGCAATGACATCAAGACACGGGTCTCACAGCAATGACATCATAACACGGGTCTCACAGCAATAATATCATGACACGGGTCTCATAGCAATGACATCATGACACGGGTCTCAAAGCAATAATATCATAACACGGGTCTCAGAGCAATGACATTATGACACAGGTCTCACAGCAATGACATTATGAAACGGTTCTCACAGCCATGACATCATGATTTTGGTCTCACAGTAATGATACCACGACACAGGTCTCACAGCAATGACATCATGACACGGGTCTTACGGCAATGACATCATGACACGGGATTCACAGCAATGACATCATGACAAGGGTTTCACTGGCATGACATCATGACACGGGTCTCACAGCAATAACATCATGGCACGGATTTTACAGCGATGATATCATGACCCGGGTCTCACAGCAATGACATCATGACACGGGTCTCACAGCAATGACATCATGACTTGGGTCTCACAGCAATGATATCAAGACACGGGTCTCACAACACTGACATCATGATATGGGTCTCACAGTATTGACATCATGACACGGGTCTCACATGATTGACATCATGACATGGGTCTCACAGCAATGACGTCATGACACGGGTCTCACTGCAATGACATCATGACAAAGGTCTCACAGCAATGACATCATGAGACGGTCTCACAGCAATGACATCATGACACGGGTCTCACAACATTCACATCATGACACTAGTCTCAGAGGAATGTCATCATGACACGGGTGTCACACCAATGACATCATGACGAGGGTTTCACAGCAATGACATCATGACACGGGTCTCACAGCAATGACATCATGACACGGGTCTCACGGCAATGACATCATGACTTGGGTCTCACATCAATGATATCAAGACACGGGTCTCACAACAATGACATCATGATATGGGTCTCACAGTATTGACATCATGACACGGGTCTCACATGACTGACATCATGACATGAGTCTCACAGCAATGACATCATGACACGGGTCTCACTGCAATGAAATCATGACAAAGTTCTCACAGCAATGACATCATGACACGGTCTCACAGCAGTGACATCATGACACGTGTCTCACAACACTGAAATCATGACACTGGTCTCAGAGGAATGTCATCATGACACGGGTGTCACAGCAATGACATCATGACAAGGGTTTCAAAGCAATGACATCATGACACGTATCTCACAGCAATGTCATCATGACACGGGTCTCACAGCAATGACATCATGGCACGGGTCTCACAACAGTGAAATCAAGACGAGTTTCAGAGCAATGACATCACGACACGGGTCTCACAGCAATAATATTTTCACACGGGTCTCAGAACAATGACTTTATGACGCGGGTCTCACATCAGTGACCTTATGAAACGGTTCTGATAGTAATGACATCATGACTCGGGTTTTACAGTAATGACATCACGACACGGGTCTCAGAGCACTGATATCATGACCTGGGTCTCACAGCAAATACACCACGACACGGGTCTCACAATAATGAAAATATGATACGGATCTCACAGCAATGACATCATGACACGGTTTTCACAACAATGACATCATGACAAGGGTTTCACAGCAATATCATCATGACACTGGTCTCAAAGCAATGACATCATGACACGGATCTCCCAGCAATGTCATCATTACACGGGTCTCACAACACTGACATCAAGACACAGATCTCACAGCAATGACATTCTGACACGGATCTCACAGCAATGTCATCATGACGCGGATCTCACAGCAATGATAATCATGACACGGGTCTCACAACAATGACATCAAGACACGGGTCTCAGAGCAATGACATCATGACACGGGTCTCACAGCAATAATATCATCACACGGGTCTCACAGCAACGACATCATGACATGGATCTCAGTGCAATGACATCATGACACGGATCTCACAGCAATGTCATCATTACACGGGTCTCACAGCAATGACATCATGACACGGGTCTCACAACAATGACATCATGACACGGGTCTCACAGCAATGACATCATGACACGGGTCTCACAACAATGACATCAAGTCACGGGCCTCACAGCAATGACTTCATGACACGGGTCTCACAACAATGACATCATGACACGGGTCTCACAGCAATGACATCATGACACGGGTCTCAGGGCAATGACATTATGACACGGGTCTCACAGCAATGACATCATGACACGGGTCTCACAGCAATGATATCATGACACGGGTCTCACAGCAATGACATCATAACACTGGTCTCACAGCAAAGTCATCATCAAACGGGTCTCACAGCAATGACATCATGACACGGGTCTCACAACAATGACATCATAACGAGGGTCTCAAAGCATTGACATTATGACACGGGTCTGACAGCAATGACATCATGACACGGGTCTCACAGCAATGACATCTTGACACGGGTCTCAGAGCAATGGCATCATCACACGGGCCTCAAAGCAATGACATCATGGAATGGGTCTCACAGCAATGTCATCATGACCCGGTTCTCAAAACAATGACATTACTACACGGGTCTCACAGCAGTGACATCATGACACGGGTTTCACAGCAATGACATCATGACATGGGTCTCAGAGCAATGACATCATGACACGGGTCTCACAACAATGACATCATGATATGGGTCTCACAGTATTGACATCATGACACGGGTCTCACATGACTGACATCATGACATGAGTCTCACAGCAATGACATCATGACACGGGTCTCACTGCAATGAAATCATGACAAAGTTCTCACAGCAATGACATCATGACACGGTCTCACAGCAGTGACATCATGACACGTGTCTCACAACACTGAAATCATGACACTGGTCTCAGAGGAATGTCATCATGACACGGGTGTCACAGCAATGACATCATGACAAGGGTTTCAAAGCAATGACATCATGACACGTATCTCACAGCAATGTCATCATGACACGGGTCTCACAGCAATGACATCATGGCACGGGTCTCACAACAGTGAAATCAAGACGAGTTTCAGAGCAATGACATCACGACACGGGTCTCACAGCAATAATATTTTCACACGGGTCTCAGAACAATGACTTTATGACGCGGGTCTCACATCAGTGACCTTATGAAACGGTTCTGATAGTAATGACATCATGACTCGGGTTTTACAGTAATGACATCACGACACGGGTCTCAGAGCACTGATATCATGACCTGGGTCTCACAGCAAATACACCACGACACGGGTCTCACAATAATGAAAATATGATACGGATCTCACAGCAATGACATCATGACACGGTTTTCACAACAATGACATCATGACAAGGGTTTCACAGCAATATCATCATGACACTGGTCTCAAAGCAATGACATCATGACACGGATCTCACAGCAATGTCATCATTACACAAGTCTCACAGCAGTGACATCATGACACGGGTCTCACGGCAATGACATCATGACACGGGTCTCCCAGCAACGACATCATGACATGGATCTCAGTGCAATGACATCATGACATGGATCTCAGAGCAATGTCATCAGTACACGGGTCTCACAGCAATGACATCATGACACGGGTCTCACAGCAATGACATCTTGACACGGGTCTCAGAGCAATGACATCATCACACGGGTCTCAAAGCAATGATATCATGATATGGGTCTCACAGCAATGTCATCATGACCCGGGTCTCGAAACAATGACATTACGACACGGGTCTCACAGCAATGACATCATGACACGGGTTTCACAGCACTGACATCATGACACGGGTCTCAGAGCAATGACATCATGACACGGGTCTCACAGTAATGATATCATGACACGGGTCTCAGAGCACTGACATCATGACACGGGTCTCACAGCAATGTCATCATACCACGGGTCTCACAGCAATGACATCATGACACGGGTCTCATAACAATGACATCAAGACAGGTCTCACAGCAATGACATGAAGACAAGGGTCTCACAGCAATAAGATCATGACACGGGTCTCGGAACAATGACATTATGACATGGGTCTCACAGCAATAACATGACGAAACGGTTCTCACAGTAATAACATCATGACACGGGTCTCACAGTAATGACATCACGACACGCGTGTCACAGCAATGACGTCATGACAAGGATCTCGCAGGAATGACATCATGACACGGGTCTCACAGCAATGACATCATGACACGGGTCTCAGAGCAATGACATCGTGACACGGGTCTCACAGCAATGACATCATGATACGGGATTCACAGCAATGACATTATGACACCGGTCTAACAGTAATGACATCACGACACGGGTCTCACAGCAATGACATCATGACCTGGGTCTCACAGCAATGACACCACGACACTGGTCTCACAGCAATAACATCATGACATGGGTTTCAAAACAATGGCATCATGACAAGGTATCACAGAAATGACATCACGACACGAGTCCCATAGCAATGACATCATGACACGGGTCTCACAACAATGACATCAGGACACGGGTCTCACAGCAATGACATCATGACATGGGTCTCACAGCAATGACATCATGTCACGGGCCTCACAACAATGACTTCATGACACGGGTCTCACAACAATGACATCATGACACGGGTTTCACAGCACTGACATCATGACACGGGTCTCACAGCAATGACATCATGACACGGGTCTCACAACAATGACATCATGACACGGATCTCATAGCAATGACATCATGACACGGGTCTCACAGCAATGATATCATGACACGGGTCTCATAGCACTTACATCATGACACTGGTCTCACAGGAATGTCATCATCACACGGGTCTCACAGCAATGACATCATGACACGGGTCTCACAGCAATGACATCATAACGCGGGACTCACAGCACTGACATTATGACAAGGGTCTCACAGCAATGACATCATGACACGGGTCTCACAGCAATGACATTATGACTCGGGTTTCACAGCAATGACATCATCACACGGGTCTTAAAGCAATGACATTATGACAACAGTCTCACAGCAATAACATCATGACACGGGTTTCACAGCGCTGACATCATGACACGGGTCTCACAGCAATGGCATCGTGACACGGGTTTCACAGCAACGGCATCATGACATGGGTCTCACAGCAATATCATCATTACACGGGTCTCAAAGCAATGACATCATGACATGGGTCTCACAGCAATGTCATCATGACCCTGCTCTCACAACAATGACATCATGACACGGGTCTCACAGGAATGACATCATGACACGGGTCTCACAGCAATGACATCATGACACAGGTTTCACAGCACTGACATCATGACATGGGTCTCAGAGCAATGACATCATGACACGGGTCTCACAGCAATGATATCATGACACGGGTATCACAACAATGACATCATGACATGGGTTTCACAGCAATGTCATCATGACCCAGGTCTCACAACAATGACATCCTGACACGGGTCTCGCTGCAATGACATCATGACATGGGTCTCACAGCGATGTCATCATAACACGGGTCTCACAGCAGTGACTTCATGACACGGGTATCACAGCAATGACATCATGACACGGGTATCACAGCAATGACATCATGACACGGGTCTCACAGCAATGATATCATGACACGGATCTCATAGCACTGACATCATGACACTGGTCTCACAGCAATGTCATCATCATACGGGTCTCACAGTAATGACATCATGACATGGGTCTCACAACAATGACATCATAACACGGGTCTCACAGCATAGACATTATGGCACAGATTTCACAGCAATGACATCATGACACGGGTCTCACAGCAATGACATCATGACACGGGTCTCACAGCAATGACATCATGAC
>JAYMFT010313646.1:0-10086 GCA_038088735.1 Panulirus argus | reverse complement strand
TATATATATATATATATATATATATATATATATGTGTGTGTGTGTGTGTGTGTGTGCGTGTGTGTGTATGTTTTTTGGCGGTCCATATTTTTCCACATAGAGGCTTATGAATTCTTATCATCCACGACCTCCTTCCCCTTAAACCCGTGTTGTCTCTCACTTACGTCATGTCTCCTTTCCAAAGTCATCAGCCACTTACTTTATCATGATTTTTTCCAGTATTTCCCAGACCGCACGTGGTTCCAGCGACAGGTTTATATAATTCAGTGTATCTTCCTGTTCTCTTTTCTTATAAATAACTACGTCATTTGTCGTCTTCCACTCCCTATATCCTCTCCCAGTGCCATATGGGGCGATACTTCCGACGATCTATTGAGAGGACTTACACACTCTTCTTCCCTCATATGTGGTCATCCTCTTGTGTTATTACCAAAGTTATAAATTTCCTTTGTTTCTTTCATCCCACAACTGCATTTGTATTGTCTAGAGCAGAGGTTCCTAGCCTTTTTGTTCCTATGTACCCCTTAGGCATTCTGACAGGTTCCCATGTACCCATAAAAATTAAGGATCAAAAATTGATGAAATTATATTGATCTTATATTATTCTATTATGAAATCTGTAAGAGAGTGTAAAAGGATTTTATTCTGATTTGTAACGAGGGTGTTCTATATTTGCTTATGTTCTACATTACTCATGGTTTACACTGTACAGCAGTGTACAGACCCCCTATGTACTCCTTGAGAAGAGCAGATGTGCCCCTTGGGGTTACATGTAGCGCAGGTTGGGAACCCCTGCCCCAGGGTGTACCTCTGACCCCTAAGTAAAATTCTGACACCCTTGGCCAGGGTGGAGCGGAACAGCAGCCTGAGGGTGCGGGCCATCAGGAGGGAGCAGGGCGGCGAGTTCCTCTGCAGCGCCTCCAACGGGGTCGGCTCTGACCTCTCCAAGTCCGTCACCATCACCGTCAAAGGTAAGGCCACCTCCTCTTGCTCTCTGGCGCTCGCTTTATGTAAGTGGCCAACTGGCTCTTTCTCTCGCTCTCTCTCTCGTCGGCTGGCTCATGGGCAAGCCTCTTTTTCTCAGTAATTAGTGGGCATGACGTATTCAGTGTTGTGAATGGAAATGGCGAACAGCTTGTGAAGTTGTGTGCTGAAATGGATCTGTTGACTGGGAATACCTGGTTTTAAAAAGAGGGACATACACAAGTATGCGTTTGTGAGTAAGAAAGATGATCAGCTGGCACTATCGGGTTACATATTAAGTGATATGCGTGTAAAAGAGAGACTTTTGGATGTCACAAACTGACGGTCTCGTATCATGTCACTAACCGACTGTTTCGTGTGTTAGATGTCTAGTAGAGAATAGAATCATAATGGATTTGTCTGTCTTGATGCTTGTGTGGTTCCGTAACTCAGAAAGTGGATATTACAAGTCCTGTTGAGGTATTCTCTCGCCACATGCACTCAAACAGTTGTCCATAGTATGGATTTACGTAGGTTCCTCAAATGACTCAGTAAAACATGAGTGTATCATCATATAGAAATAAATCCAAGACCTGGATTGAAATTGTTTATATATATCAATGAAAATTCATTTGGAAGCTCTGACAACATCTATGTGACATGAATTCATTTGGAATTTGACATCAGCAGCAGTGCATTGTTTGGCGAAATTATGAAAAAAAAAGTAAAGGTCAAAACAGTGTGAATTACTGTATTGTCGCAGCCATGATGCAGCTGAAGTGAAAATGATAATAAAAGAATGTATTTATGTAGTCATTGTTGAGTGTTATGTAAGTATACTGTATATACATTTCTGCTGTTGCTGTTATACAAACTGCTTATACATCCAGTCACCTGTTGTGTATGATTATGAATAAAACAGTAAATAGATAGATAACACACCATATACTGAGGTGTATACAGTCGTATATCCCGGTATATGGTACATATATATACTTAGGGTATACATGGACGTATATACAGTGCACCAGTTAGACAGTGTCCTGCCCTACCCCTGCAGTGCCGCCGCAGTTCATGGAGAAGGAAGAGAACGTGACGGTGACGACTGGGCGACGAGCACTGCTGGCGTGTGTGGCGCGGGGTGACCTGCCCATCGCTACCCTTTGGTCCTCCGGCAACCCTCCTGTCAGGGTAGGTCATCCCTCACACACTAAGTCACCCCTGACACACTAGGGCACCCCTCCTGCCAGGGTAGGTTATCTTTGTTTGGATGGGTCACATCACGCCAGGGGAGGTCACCCCTGCTAAGTTCGGTCACCTGTTGTAAGTGATGATTTCTCATTAATCTTATAACCTCCGATGTGAGATAGATCATTAGTGTTGGCATCCCTCGATAATCCAACAAGTTAAAAACAAATCCATGAAACCGAACCAGCTGGCACGCCCTCTACAGTCAACAGACGGTAAGGCAGATCCAATACCTTTCTACGAACAGACAAGTTAACGTCAACAAATGTCTGTGAGATATCAAGTTACAATTAAACTATGTCTGTGAAGCAATAGCCTCGTGCTACAATCTGTCCTTGATGAGCAAGTAGTAAAATTTTTGAAAATATTAACAAGTTAAATGCTTAATAACTGTCAGTAAAGTAACCAAGTTATATTATCAGTTGTCTGAGCAAGTTGCAAGGGAGAGCTAACATCTCTTCAGTAAATGATAAGCTAACACTAACATGTAACTGTGAGGAAACAAAATTATAACGAGATCCGTCCATGGCTGAAAATCGGTGAACTGCGAAGAGCTTATTGTAATGTAAGAGAGGCTACCTGAGGCTCAGCGTCGCCTGGCGTTGGGAGTCTGCCATTAGCTTGGGTCTTAATGTGAGATGACTACATCATATGTTTCCCAGTATGACAAGAAATGCTTGACGTCAGACCCGTATCTATGATTTGTATTTTGTCAGAGTAATGACGCGTGAACAGGTTTTACTTGGAATTTAAGCAAGACCCAGATATGAGGAAATATTCCACCACTAGTCATGGAACTCAGAACAGATGGGTTTGTTATTTGCCAGACAATATATCCACCCAGTCTTACTTCACCTCAAACAGCTGAGCTGCAATACAGGCGACGTATGTGTTCCATGCAACACCCTCCTAGTTTTAATAGAATCAGCTGCACGTTGTTTCTTCTGTATATTCATTATATCTATAAAGCATTTATCCGAGCATTTGTATAGTTTATTTTGTGGGTACTTTGCAGTTCTGTATATGTTTATAAAGTCAGTAAATGAAGCGTCCAAGTCTTTACTTATGTTAGGACGGCAATTGTTAAACATTGAGCCACTGTCGCATGATCCTTTTCTGTTTAGTTGATTACCTGCCACTATTTTTCTTTCTTGTTTATTTGTTCCTAAACACCGGACACGACAGATCCCCAGCGACGTGAGCACAGGAGGAATGAGCATCAAGGAGACGGTGTTGAACGGGTCCTCGTCCAAGACGTCCCCCTCCCCTGGCGAGTTACCCCGGCCGGTGGACTCCGGGGGTGAGGGTGAGGGCGTGCGGTCGGTGCTGAGTGTGGCCACCAAGAGCAGACACGACTCCCAGGTCTACCACTGCCACGCCTCCAACGTCTACGGCAACGACACCAAGAGGATCAACCTCATAGTCCAGGGTGAGTGGCACTGTGTACGTGGCACCTCCTGACGCTGAGACTATCAGGAAGGCGTAAGCGACATCACACATCTTTATTAACCAGAACTTTTGTGTGTGTTGTCGATGATGGTCGCCAGAATTGTCTCTTATGTAATACATTTTCAGGAGTGTGACAGACAGCCTGAGCAAAAACATTGATCACTGGTTGAACACAAAAAAGATTTCGTCAGAAATGGTGGTTATCTTTGGCAGCTTTTCTTTGGAATTGTTGACATCAAGACGCAGGCCTAAGTGTCTTGACGTCCTTCAGGTGTCCTTTAGTATATATTCTTTCCTTCAGATTTTGACACTTGGAACATACGCGTCAAATGGCTTGGAATAAGGAATTGGTAATGTTGGGTGTGTGATGGCACAAGGAAGCTACCTCCCCTGTCACATGTCTCAGTAATAATGATTCCTAACTACCTGGTGAACGCTGATGAATATCTTCTCCGACAAGAGTGTTTCACCAGATGACCTTTGCTGAGAGTTTACTCTCACCTGAGTGTTGCATTAGACTTATGAGCTCGTGTAGCCCAACGACATGATAATACTTTGGTTGACGTGAACCTCCTCACCCACACAGAGGTTCCTGGCACCCCAGGGTCACCACGAGTGGCAGACAGTGGGTCTCGAGCCGTCAACCTGACCTGGGCCGCGCCGGCACATGACGGCAACTCCCCCATCTCCATCTACAGGGTCCTCATCATCAACAGTTCAGGTGGGACAAACATGAGACAGGTACAGTATACGACAGACAGGTAATATAATGTGTGATACATCAACGAAGCAGGTAGGGTATCCACATATCACCAACGAGACAGATGGGACTTCAGTGAGACAGGGTGACATCTACAAATCATTCCTGAGGAAGGTACGACATCTACAGGCCATCAGCAAGGTAAGTGGGACAGGAGTGAGAGAGACGGGACATGTACACATCATCTAGACAGGTATGACATATGGAAAAGGTCTTATAAACAGCACTGGTGGGGCGTCTTTGGTGTCGTCATATACACCAAGACAGTACAAAGGTTAGACACGTGAAAGATTTTCAAACCCCACTTAGGCTGAACACCTCCTGCACGCCTTTACAAGCAATAGAAAAGTTATAACATCTACAGATCCTCAGCGGCAGCAGAAGGAAATATGGGACCGTATGGGTATCCTCACTAACGTCAGTACATTATCGACATCTGTAGGATCCCCATTATCAATACAGGTGTGGTGGGGCACCTGCAGGATCGTCTTAAACACCAGTTGCACATGAGACGTCCTGGTGTGGGAGGGGGAGACACTGTCTTCTTAAAATCATGAATTATTATTGAATATTTGACACACTCCACGCGTCTCTAGCAGGTCTTGATCCACAAGCTTATCACATTCCCTCACCAACTCTGCAGCATCAGAGGATTTATGTTCAACAGGACGACAGAGGTCCATTACTTCTCTCTCCACAGACTCTTGGATGAACGTGGGCGGGATTAAGACAGTGGAGGTGTCCAGCCCCTCCGCCCACATCCCCGGCCTGGCCCCCGCCCACACCTACCTGGTGCGGGTGGTGGGCGTGAACGCCGTGGGCACGTCGCAGCCCAGCCCTGAGGTCCGCGTCATCACCGCCCACGAGCCGCCCGTCATGCCGCCCACCAACGTCCGCGTCATGCCCATCTCCTCCACCAGCCTCAGAGTCACGTGGCAGGTGGGTCTTCTGAAACACGTGTTATGTAAACAGTCACGTGCCTGGTATAACCATAACCGCGTGCCTGGTATAACCACAACACAACCACAACCACGTGTACTTCCCCAAGACTTGTAAATCCACGTAAACGCTACTCCTACTTTACTGCGATTACATACGTGCTGAGTCAGACATAATCACGTGACTCTTGTAAGTATAACTACGTGTGGTCACGTGACAACAACCTCCTAAGACTTAAAGATCATACCTACAACAAGATTACAACCACTAACTTAACAAGTTACGTTCCATGTAATATATTTGAATAACTTGGATGCTCTAAGCATCCGAGTCTTACCATATCATTTACAAACCATCGTGTAAAATATCTGTAAAAGCTTTAGCATTGTAGCGGACTGAGAGATTATCACGTATTTACAAATTCTGTCACATTTTCCTCTGTGTGAAACGTCAAAGTTTAGTGTACAGAACACTGGCGTTAATTACTAGGAACATCATTCCCTAAGTGGGTTGAGTGAGAAGAGAGGATGTCAGTATCTCTTACTTGCAAAGCGACACTTGATTACACTTGCTCAGACGACTACAGGTGTTTGACAATGTCCAGGAGTCAAAGTCATCTTGAAGCATTGGTCGTAACATTACAGAATAGGAGAGATGTGCAATAAATGTTGTATGCGCGAGAGATTGTAGTGAATGTTGTATGTGGGAGAGATGTGTGGTACATGGTGTTATCATTCTCCTGGTCTTGCCCCAACCTGGCAGGCCCCCGAGTCTCGCGTCGCCCCCGTCTCTGGCGTGGGTTACTACGTGGGCTACCGAGTGGCCAACTCCTCCGAGCCCTTCCGCTATCAGAATCTGGAGGCGTCGGCTGCTGCCCTCTACCGGCCGGAGGCCACGCTCAAGGGGCTGCACAAGTTCACCAGTTACGAGGTCACAGTTCAGGCCTTCAACTCGGCCGGCGCAGGTCCCTCCTCGCCCTCTGTGACAGCAACTACCAACGAGGATGGTTAGTACTTGAAGGCAAGTCTCGGGAGTTACGAGCATGGCGGGGTCTACCTCCAGGATTTCAGTATGTACCAAAGCCAAGTCTTTAAGATGCGGACACGTTTTGAATCGAGTGTGTGACAGGGTGCAATCACGTCCACGTCATTTCTAGAATGTTTGCACATGTCACAGTTTAAGGATGGTAGTACATGTGGGAGGCAAGTTTTAGGACTTCCCCGTGTCTGGAAGGACTCAGGAAGGGTTCCTCCTCCCGACAGTTCCGAGTGAGGCTCCGCGGGACGTCCAGTGCACCAGTCTGTCCTCGACCTCCGTCCTGGTGAAGTGGACTTCCCCTTCCCCCGTCGCAATACACGGCATCCTACAGGGATACAAGGTCATCTACCGCCCAGTCCACCCCACCAGGTTTTTCCGTAAGTCAGGCATTCAAACTCTCTCTCTCTCTCTCTCTCTCTCTCTCTCCCACACACACTTACTTTATCAGTGTCCCTCTCACCTTGGCAGACCCAGACGACCTGAAGGAGAAAACAGTGACAACTCTGTCCACGGCAGTGGTCGGCCTGGAGAGGTACACCAACTACAGCGTCACCGTCACGGCCTACACCAGGAGAGGTGACGGGGTCCGCTCTCCTCCTATCTACTGCGTCACCGAGGAGGATGGTAAGTGGCGGTGTTCGGTGTTCGGTAAGTGGCGCTAATAGAGTATGATAACAGATACTCTTAGAAGGTTTAGTACTAAGGTAGAATAGTGGCTGTAGATTAGTGGTGGTGGGCAGGTTTTGGTATATCTCGAAGGATGATGAAACTGAATTTGAGAAGAGTAAGTGGCCGAAAGTGGCGTCGGTAAGTAGTGTTACTTAGAGTGTGGGGAGTAGGTGCTGGTGGATGAAAAGTGGTAGAAAGTGGAAGATGGTAAGTGGTGCTGGAGGACAGTAAGTGGTGCTAAGTGTTCGACAGTAAGACTGGTAAGTGGTGTTCTAACGAATACGGTGTATGATCTTCACCAGGAGACAGAGACCCGTATAAAGTATTGTTTAAATGGACCAATTTAAGTGACGTTTGTAAGTGAAGGATATTATTGGACTTTAAAGTGCTGGACCCAAAGTGCTTCTGAAATGAACAACCACTGCAGAACACGGAAAGTGGCGTTGAAAATGTAGGATGGTAAGTGGTGACAGAGATGGAAGAGAAGAATGTGTGAAGAAGAAAAGGACATTTAGTGGCAATATCAATGACGGGAGGTAAGTGGCAATAAGTGGTGCACAACTGGTTCTCGAATCGTAGGACTAACTAGTAGCGTAAGTGGGGGTTGACTCATAGACTATATAAAAATAATGATAATATGATAATGATACTATAAGTAGATAGATACATAAAATAACACAGATTAGCTTCACTTGATCATAAAGTCCATAAAATTCTTTAAGTAACTTTTATAACCAAATCTATCGAGAGTAGTACTCCAGATTTTCTTTCTTGATTACACCACTTATCTTGCTTATCTTATTTTCCATTACCCTCGTAACTTGAGTGTAGTGGTTGCCCCATGGTAATTCCCCATGCAGACATGAGTGTAGTGGTGGCCCGTGTGATAATACCCCCTACAGAAAGTTTGTGACTAACAGTAGTGGTTGGTTCGACCAGTTCCAGGGCCTGTCGAGTCGGTCAAGGCCCTAGTGGTCGACAGCCAAAGCGTCCTGGTCGCCTGGTGTCCTCCGAAATCTGCCAACGGCGTCATCACCAAGTATAGGGTCCATGTGGACCAGACGGACCAACAGGTGACTACCGCACCCGCACCCTCACCACAGCTACATTGTCATTTACTATCCTGTCTCCAGCTATAGTGGTGGGTGGGGAGGAGCCTTCTGCTTTACTATCCTGTCTCCAGCTATAGTGGTGGGTGGGGAGGAGCCTTCTACTTTCCTATCCTGTCTCCAGCTTTAGTGGTGGGTGGGAAGGAGCCTTCTGCTTTACTATCCTGTCTCCAACTATAGTGGTGGGTGGGGAGGAGCCTTCTACTTTACTATCCTGTCTCCAGCTATAGTGGTGGTGGGAAGGAGCCTTCTGCTTTACTATCTTGTCTCCAGCTATAGTGGTGGGTGGGGAGGAGCCTTCTACTTTACTATCCTGTCTCCAGCTATAGTTGTGGGTGGGAAGGAGTCATCTGCTTTACTATCCTGTCTTCAGCTATAGTGGTGGGTGGGGAGGAATCTTCTGCTTTACTGGCCTGTCTCCATCTATACAGATTTGGAATTTCGAGTACTACAAATGTCCATCATAAACCATCAGGTCTTGTTATGTAGCTTCTTCCCACGTACAGGTAAGCCTGTTTAACAGTGAACTAGAACTCCACTGCTGTACACATCGCCAGTGTGGTTAGTAGGCAGCTGAACACTGGACCCAAACAGTGATATAGGCAATGCTGATGTAGAATACAATAGTTTTATGGGTGATGTTAGACTCCCTGATGCAGCAGACGTTAGCAGAGTTCAATGCACTGTGAACCTCACTGGTCTAGCCAGTATCGTTGGCATCGTTAGCTCTAAAACCGTAATCATTTTGTTTAGAGTGTTTTCAGTGGTGTCATGTTGAATTTTGTTATAGAATGAAGCAGTGTATCAGTTTCCCGGTGTTGTATGATGTATGAAACATTGCCCCCACACCATGACAGATTCATCGCGACCTCCACGACCGTCACGTAAAATGACGACGTATCACAGATGCCCTAGAAAAATAGACCCGTTGGTTTGTTGCTGTTTGTATCCTTTTTATTCCTTTATTCCTTTACAGAGCTCAAGGTTTAGTATAGAAAGTTTATTTCCTTTAGAACCCTACAAATTCACGTCATAATGAACTCTGCTAATACTAATCCTCCGTGGTTTTCGGATGAAATTAGAACCACGTATTCTCAGTCCCACAAAACTGCAGAGGATATCGCACACAAAATCATCAATTCAGATGTCACCTCGATATATGAAATTGGTTGATAAGTTTGGTAAAGTGTTTGCTGGTAGTGACCCAGTATGATCTTTGCCTGCTGGCTGTGGCCCAGCGTGCCTGACGGGTGTGTGATCTGTGTCGCAGGCAGAAGGAGCATCGTCTTCGACGTCGTGGGGAGCGGCGGGATCCGACAGCTCGCCCGGATCCTGGTGGGAGGGTGGCGGTGGCAGCGCCCACGGCGGGGTGTCCAGCGAGGGTGGGGGACGCTCGTGGGTGGTGTCTGGCACCGAGCGACACTACCTGGTGGCCGGCCTGGCGCCCACCACCACCTTTGGGTTCACGGTGAGGGCGTCGACGCTGGTGGGGGAGGGTCCGCCAGGCACCCGCGTCAAGCAGCGCCCTCGATCCGATGCCCCCGCCGCCATAGCCTCCTTCTCCGACAACTTGGTCAGTGGAGTCCCCCAGGAGTCTGTCCTGTCGCTTCCTCTCTTTATCCTCTCCAAGATCATCCTCTTTCTTCAGACGGTAACCCTATCCATTCTTATATTGCTGATTCCAATCTGCATATCCCAATTCACTTTGCCCTCCCTCCTCGCTCTAATACTAGTCCTTTTTTCTGGCACTAAATACATTCTCTTTAAGCCCGTGCAACATCTCAAATCAGTGAGCTGGTTATATTCAGTGATGCAAAAACCCTATTTCTCATATCTCTTTTAAAAGCTCACTTGTTTAACGTTGATAGGTTTCAAAACACTGTAATTCAACACTGCAATCATATATATATA
>JAYMFT010313635.1:0-10086 GCA_038088735.1 Panulirus argus | reverse complement strand
ATATATATATATATATATATATATATATATATATATATATATATGTGTGTGTGTGTGTGTGTGTGTGTGTGTGGAAATGGCTGGAGGAAGTGAAAACCTTGATTAGAGCTTCAGCTGCCCGTGCCGTCACAGCTAACATTAAAAAAAAAGAACATTCGTCATGGTCTAATCCCTATCTGTGGTCGCATTAAACAAGTACAGTACTAAAGCCAGAAGGAGTGTGACAAGCATTCGATACGCCTTTTATAGCTTCACCAGACAGTGCTGCCAACTGACGGCACACGAAAGGTACCAGTTGGTCTAGCCCTTCACCACGACGGTACACCCCTTGTGTATAAAGGCTCGAGCCTTATGGCTGGAGTCAAAGGGTAAGCCACTGCGCCCAAGGGTTACCCCATCTCGTCCAGCCCAAACTAACGGGTTATCCTGTGGGGGTCGAAACGTTAATCCAGCTGGCCACTGGACACTACTGTCACACACAGCCATACTAATAATCGTATCATTATACAAACAAGAACTTAAGAGGTCACAGAACACTTTGTAATTAACTTACAATAAACTACTAACGATCTGTGCCAAAAATTTCGTCCTACTTCACATACGGAGAGCCATAACTAGTACTCACCCCACATGAATTATGCCGAAATTTGGTAACGGGTCTGGCGGCTGATACCAACCCATGGAAACAACACGAGTGAGAGATATGCCAGGCTGGCTAGAGTAGGGTGGAGCCTGGCTCGCCTCCCGCCCTCCAGCCAAAGTATGTGGGCAAGACGAGTGAACCGGAAACACCACACGCCTGAGTCCTTGACACAACACCACGGAAAGTAAGTGTCTCTCTCTCTCTAATGGCGGAGAATTGATGCTATCGACGTAACTCTATAACTACACTGGAACCTCGACTGTAAAATCAGCCTTACATAACTTATAACACGCTTGGTTTATCGTTGAGTAAGGTACAACAAAGATTCCACGAGGATGCAATATCTTTTGGTTTTCAAATTTTACTTAAGTAAATCATATTCCTATATCTGGCTCCTTCATTCCTTAATTCAACAAACTATATAGTTACAGTCATTAAGCCATCCATTTAAAACCAACACAAGACAACACTAACAAAAGAGCACGTAACATATACCACACACTACTTACAAAAAGCCATAACCTCTTCAGCATAGCGGTACTACCCTAAAACAAGACAATACAACCGCTAAGCATGACGGTACAACCGTTAAACACGACAGTACAACCCTTGAGCTAAGCGGTACAACCCTCAAAAGCGATGGTACAACCCTTGAGCACAACGGTATGACCCTTGAACACGACGGTACGACCCTTGAGCACAACGGTGGGATCCTTAGCACGACGGTACGACCTTTAAGAACGACGGTACAACCCTGGACCACGACGGTAGGACCCTGAGAACAAAGGCACGACCCTTGAGCACAACGGTAAGAACCAGAGCACGGCCGTAGAACCCACAGCACGACGGCACGACCCTTAAGAACGACGGTACAACCCTTGAGCACGACGGTAAAACCCATAAGAACAACGGTACAACCCTTGAGCACGACGGTACAACCCTTAAGAACGACTGTAAAACCCTTGAGCACGACGGTACAACCCTTAAGAACGATGGTGTCCTGGATGAGCCCTGAACTAACCAGTCACCGTTACCAATAATAACTTTGCACATGTTACATGTCTCAGAAAAACCCTACACTTCGTTACCAGATCCATAACAACCTTGTAACAGACAGGATTGTCTGTTCAGATTAAATATGCTTAAACTTTCATAATTACTACAGAAAACCGATTTTCTTTCTTGTTTCGATAAAGACATAACCAGTTTTCAGTCGGTTATTTCTATTTTTACCCCAACACAACAAACGAGTCCTTGTAATGTACACACCAGAGAGGTATACAAACAACTTGGCTATACACACAACTAACCTATAAATACTAATGGGCTATACATACATCTAAACACATTAAAAAGGCAGAGAGGCGAAGAGATGAAATACCATAATGTATATTTACAAACTAAGGAAAAAGTTCAGCTGCGATAGATACAGAATTGCATTTAAATCCAGCCTTTCGTCTTTTCATCCGTCTTTCATCTGTGGCGTTTAGGGTGAGGCCATAAATTGGAGAGATGTGACATACAAAGGGGCGACGGTGCTGTCAATAGACTGCACCACAGCATTATACACACTACTGGGCTATACACACTATTGAACTATAAACATGACTAGGCTATGGCCAGCTGAATTTTCCAGCCTGACTCGGTTCTTACAAACCACAGTTCCAGTCGTCCAGTAAGAACCCCAGGTTTTTCAAGAGAGTGCGAGTCAAGTCAATAAGTGTCTCTGGTTACCACGTCAAGGCAACAGTGTCGGGTGGCCGCTAGTACACTTAAGATAACGCCAGCCTGTTAAGTACCATGATTAGGCCACACGCGATAACCTACTATTAAACATTAAGAGTAGGAAGAGATTTTCACATTTTCTTGGAAAATGAAAACGTCGCCCACAGGTTCCGTACGACATGCGTCTTTCTTCGCTTGACCATCATTCCACGCTTTAACACACGTTTCCAGAATGATCTAAAAACGTCTGAATGGCGTCTGTCGGTGTGCCGTGACGCTATTGGCGATTATTACCCACACAACTAAATGGAATCGCATCTGTCCAGTTCCCGCTTCATTATGTACCGTTTTATTTCAAATATGCAGATAATGATCAACATGCAAAATATTTGTTTGATATTAGACTGAGAGGGGTGTTGCCCTGTAGCGCTCCCCTGCTGATGAGACATGATTACAGCACTGCGGAAAGTGTTACCCGATTCCTTACTTATTTAGGTCAACTTCTACAAGTGTTTCGTCTGTGCTGAAGTCTTGCAACACAAGGCAACACCCGTGAGCACGACACTCCGATCTCTGAACAGACCCTTAATAGTAAACTAATTCACATCCACATAAATCACACACGAATGCCACATAAATCTTTTCAAATTACTTATAAAACGTGCGAGAGTACATAACTACTCTCATTTCCCACAAAACCTACCAAAAGTACTCATAAAACCTAACCAAAATACCTACAATTCTCACAAAACCCACCTAAAGTACCCATTACAATCACAATACCTACCCAAAGTATCCATAATACTTACAACACCTACCCAAAGTACTCACTACACTCACATAACCTACCCAAAGTACTCGCTGTATTCACAAAACCTAACCAAAGTACGCACAATATTAAAAAATGTACCCATGGTACTCGCAAAACCTACCCGAAGTATTCACTGTACTCACAAAACCTATCCAAAGTATCTCCAGAGTACCGCCAATACTGTCAAAACCTGGCCAGAGTACCCGCTGTTCTTCCAGGAGGTAGTATGGGCTACTCGTGTATGAGCGCCAAAATAACTGTGATATGTACACAACATGGCCGGGCCATCTTACCATAGTGTCCGAGAGATGGAAAAAATATATATATATAACTAAGTTTGGGTAAATCAGGTAAAAGGTTAAGGTGAGAGGAGTGTCTGATACTGATCGTGTGACACGAAGTGCCGTTGTTGACCCATCACGACGTCTGTTGTGCAAGTCACACCGCCAACCATATCTGCTGTCCACCTTGTCTGTGACACGGCTGTTGTGTCCCCATTATGACATATGGACTAAACAAGCCAGGTGTGCAGCAAGATTATACACCAAACGTCACAGACCTATGGAATCTTATTCTATCTACAAACAAGTCATTATGTTGGTACACTTCACACGGATGTGGAATCTACGCAGGGGATAATAATTTCCAAAATGCACGACAAAATTGGAATACCTCTATACTTCCAGTTTAGGGGCACATCTAGGTTAGGTTATGCTGGCTTTACTTTTTTTTTTTTTTTTTTGTAAGTTCTCCACTCTTCTCACCGCACTTCGTCCCTGTGCCCATTTTCACATGGTCAACTTAACCTTGAACGCGTGACAGTTATTCCCATCCTGTCATTCCTGTTTCCATCCTTACGCGTAACACAGTAACACTGGCGGAACCTTACAATGTGACCAGACATGTTACTATAGTCGCCGTATGTTGAGTTGGCAAAGAAGAAACCACGTCTCTACTCCATAGCTAAGGTAGCTGATTGGTTCATATACAGTGTTCGAGTCGCTACCCATTTATTCACACTGTGTTCATAGTTATTATCAGACCTGTTCTGTATAATAATGCTAAAAATTGGGAATATAAAAATCTAAATTATTTTAAGGCATTAGCACTTTATATTTGCCACAAAACAAAGAAATAATGAATATGCTTCATTCGAAAACGATTGTCCTTCACTTCGAACGTTTATGATACATGCTTAAACATTTTTAACATCCTCCTAAAGTGCTAATGCCTTAAAATTACGTAAACTCTTATGTTCCCAAGTTCTAACACTATCATACAGAAGAACAGGTCTGACTATAAAATGTGAACACGAACATTGTATATGAACCAATCAGCTACCTTAGCTATGGAAGAGGGGCGAGGCT
Source organism: Panulirus argus (assembly GCA_038088735.1). NCBI lineage: Eukaryota > Metazoa > Arthropoda > Malacostraca > Decapoda > Palinuridae > Panulirus > Panulirus argus. The sequence goes on along the minus strand of JAYMFT010313635.1, from coordinate 5,540 downwards.
GCTTCGAGTATAGTTAAGTGCTAATGCCAAATGGAGAACCAGTGTTATAACAGTTCCTGGGGATTTTCAGTTGAAATATCAACATCATTAAGGACTAACTAAATACAATGATTTCGTTACTCTAAGTAAAACTTTTATGTTTTTCAACTATGTATGGATGATTTTCATGTTCTTAAACACATACGATAAAAATAAAAACACTGTAATTAGGAACTTTGGAGAGACGATAACACTGAAAAAGACGATATGAAGTGGTAGGGTGATACACGTGGGTGTTGAATCCCAGACATACGAAACGAATAGACGTTACGATTGTTCCTTAGATTATTACTACGATACAAAGTTTTAAGGATGATAAAAATGCATGATGAATTTTACTGAGGGCTTTAAAATGTACATTGGAACATTACATTCTAATTTTACTGAGGGCTTTAAAATGTACATTGGAACATTACATTCTAGAATGTAATACACTTTCTTGGTTTAAATTAAAAGATGTTATTAATTTTAAACTCTAAAAGGAATGCATTAGGAATATTGTTAATTAATGCATACGATTATGAAGCCATTTACAACTGGTAAAAGAATAAACGCATTCTTTAGAGTCCAATTTGTCGATAATAAACTTTTGAAAGTAGAAAGATTTAGTTGATGGCAGTACTGCAGAGGAGCTGCATTATAACTCTGACGCACGATAACTCCCCCACAGCACCACAGAACACTGTATTATGCGACACACGATAACTCCCACACGGCACTGCAGAGGACCTGCATGACACGACGTACGATAATCATTGCCTCGCAGCACGACACAGCCCACGCCATATGATCGGCCATAATTTCCTCATGGCACTGCACAGGAGACGCATCATACGATGCACAATAGTTTTCTCACCTTAAACTTCACAGGCAACATAACTAAGAACTATACTCTTTGAGTATACGAATACCTACTCCTTATTAAGACCTACAACCTTTAACCTTTATCAAGAACCGCAAACTTTAACTATAGGACACCTTTATCAAGAACTACAGCCTTTCACTTTAATGACATCTTTATTTATGTCCAACTGGCACAAGTATTGAACACAAACCTATGACAATAATGGCGCAAACATTATGGACATGTCATGTGGTGAGGCTGACCACAGGCGGCCTAAGTGTGATACACACCACACGTCACGCCTACTGAACACCACACCAATGTAAGCAATGCTCTACTATCAAACTTCATACGATTCTTTTTCATTTAAATTTGAGCAATATTCCTAATCTTTCTCCAGTATAATACTTTGGCCAGAAGATCGGATTACTTTCACCAGTAAACAACTCTGGTCACAAGATAGGGCATCTTTCAACAGTAAACAGCTCTGGTTAGAAGGTACGATAACCTCCAGCGTCACATTGCAGGTCAAAACGAGTTGATCATAAACCGCTTGAGTGCGGTGGTTCTCTCTAGTACCGAGAGTGGTCTTCTGGACGAGTCACGTCCATTACATATTACTCCTCTACACGACACTCGGGTAAGGCGGTAAGGCCAAATGGGTCAGGTCAAGGACTGGCCATTATAGCCCCCCCCCCTCCTCCACGGGTCGTGCTGAAGAGACTAATACAAAATGGATATGACTATAGCCGCTAAGGGCACTCTCTTTATTGGATGGAACCATTCAACGGCGTTACAACACCATGACTATAGGGCAGACCTTACGTGAGCAGTGTTGTACTTCTGTCGGTGAAATATACAGATCAGTCCCTAATGAATTACGCAAAAAGGTCACTTCTCCATAAACATGGGGTTCCTAGCCAGGGCGCACCAGCGTGACGTGATCTACCAGGCTGTGTGATGCTGCTCGTCTGTATACACTCTATGCTTCAGTACCTGGTGCACTTTGCACAAACCTGACTGATTGCTTTTCAAGCAAGTCGTGAGGGTCTTCCTATGGTGTCCCTCTTATCTGCCGGTAGCTAATGAACAGACAAGGTCCCTCCTACAACCCATGCTATTGTCCCTAATGTGTTCTGCAACATGTCTTCCCTTTTGTACGCTTGATTTGCACATTTTAATTAGTCAGTCAAATTCCAAGAAGAAATGGTCGTTATTTCCAGGTACGAGATCAAGACTTCCAGTACTGTCCTCATCCTGATCACGACCCATCTCTTACTTCTGCATACTGATAGGTGCTGAACAGATCCAGGGCTTTAGCTAGTGTCCAAGCGTTTTACTGAATCTATGAGTCAGGTGAGTGACCTCTGGACATTTTCTAAGGAGTTTCTCTGGCTGTATATGGTGATGCTGGAACAGCACCAGCAAACCAGTCGAAGTTGAGCAAGAGCTTTGATCAGTGCCTTCAGTGACCTGACTTTTCAGGTTCTTAATACTGAGTCTGTCGTCATCGTCTATGAGCCAACCGTTCCTTCCTAGAGTTCTCCTAAGGCGGAGTCACCTGCCATCGTCACAGTAACAACTCGTGACATGATGAGTCCTGTTACTGTTTGGTTCTGCATGGGATGACATTACCATTAGCAGGCCTAACACTGAGGAGCAATTACCTTTTGAAATTCTTAAGCTGCGTCATAGAAACATCGTTATAGGTAGGGGTATAGTATATTAATGTCCATGTCATATACAACAATGTGGGATAACAGGATAGCCTAGCTTACTACCCTGGTGCTGGGAGTCTTATACACCGGAAACTGAGGACTGAACTGTTAACTATCAATATTCTCCGTCAACGAAGGACAACGTTCTTGATGCAGCAACCTACTTTACCAGTTACTGCCTTTGTGATTATCTATTTCTATATCATAAGAAGAGAGTTCCACGCTAGTGCCATCACAGTTCTTCAAATTTTATCATCATTCAACCTTGTAAACTTTCTTGACTTGTAAACAACCACAATTTCATCACAATTAACTCAATTCACTCCATACTATAAAAGTCCCTTATTTCTACGCTGGAGGCTCCAGTCACGGACAGAAGTCCAAATCAAGAGAGAGGATATTCTAACAAGTTTCTTGCTCAATATCCTGTTCTGACCTCTGGCTGTTCTAACTGTATCCCTCGAAGAACTAATCACTGTTGACATCAGTAACGGAGGGACTAAGAACTTCAATGTTCAGTTTAAGAAAACGTAAACGAAAACTATCGAGTTAAACTGATACAATTCTCTGTACGCTAAATATAACTGCCTGTGACATATACACACACAACAGTATACTAAATGTAGCAATAAAATCTGTACAACTTTAGAGAGTATATAATCAAGCCAAGCCTGCTACGTATGAGTTTACTAAACAAACGATTACCTAACATTTGTTACATCATAAATATCCAAATTGGTCAATAAAATTCATGAAGAACAGCTAATAAAAGTCTTACATATTATGAAAAATAACAATATCTTCCTGTGCTATATGTGAATGTAACAGAGTCTAGCCTCATTTTCCACAAAGTTTGAATTAGGCTATGGCATCTCTTGCTACATTTTATGAACAAGGTTACTTTTGGTACTTCGGACCAACTGAATCTAGATACCGCCGTTAACAAGAGGAAAAATTACCCTTATTTCCCCCCTCATATAAAGGAAAAGTACAAGACAGCGTTTTCTTTCTTTGTATTTTCTGATCTGATAAGATGATGGGCTGCGGCTTGTATGTTGCTGCTGCCCCACCAAGGATAACGGTGGGTCAACATGCCATCTCTCTCTCTATGGTCTTCCGTCACTGCATAAAAAGAGGAGCAAACGTTTACCTCGAACATTTTTCAGTTTTTTCGCAATTTCCATCATGACTTTTTCTCGGCCTTTACCATTATCATGATTATGAAACTGTTTGTATGTTCCCATCCCATCTACATGCAGTGGTGTCCAAAACGTTTTCTTGTGCAGATCCAAACACTTGTTACCAAAAATAAACAAAAATAAGTTAACAAAAGGCAAGAAGACGAATATAAAGCCATAAATGAAGTAACCCAATATACTTTTACTTATATGCAAAACGCAAACCTAGAACCACAAACTCCACTGGCTCACTCAAGAGAAGAAAGTATATTTACAGACGACTGCCAAGATGAGTGAGATTCTGAAAAGGGCAATATGAATCGGTATCCCGCGAACCAAACAACATTAAAAACAAATGACACAACAGACTTGTTCATAAACAGTTAGCCCCTCGTGCACACATTAAACCGATATCACCTTCAAAACACGTGATTTTGAGGGCCCATTGAGTGCATGTCCTTAATCTCAGCCCCAGGCCCGGACTTAAGGAACTCAGTCTCCATCAAGAAATGAAAGTCACCTCTGGGACTTCCATCAAGTATCCTCTAGAAAAAAAGGCAAGATTGTGGCATCACTCCCGAGAGTCTGAACTGACCCACGTCGCTCCACTCCACAATGGTGGAAGCAAAGCAATCGCAAAAAAGTCCACCGATAGCATTAGCATCGCACACCATTAAAATTTTCGAATGAGTCTTCGGAGGCAAGCTGACTGAATTTATGGAAGTGGACGATCTACATAACCCAGGATCTCGGAAAACTTCACGAGGTAAGAGGAGTCTCCTCTTCTGAAGACACTACCTTCACTTGATCTTGGAGTCTCGCCTTTGCTACAGATTGTCCACCACTGCTGATCAGTTGATCAATTTGCTTGCTTGAGGTAGCTACGTACCCTTCAAAACCTAACTATAATCGTTTTACGCTTAGTTGACGATGAAGCAACGCCCCTCTTCCACAGCTAAGGTAAATGATTGGTTCATATTCAATGTTCGAGTCACAATCCATTTATTCACATTAAGTGTGTTCACATTTTACAATCAGACCTGTTCTTTTGTATAATAAAGTTAAAACTTGGTAACAAAAATTTAAATGATTTTAATGCATTAGCACTTTAGAGAGGATGTTAAAAATGCTAAACATGTATAATAAACGGTCGAAGTCAAGGACAACATCGGTTTCGAATGAAGCCTATTCATTATTTGCTTTGTTTTGTAGTAGTGCTAATGCCTTAAAATCATTTAAATTTTTATGTTCCCAATCTTGAACATTATTTTACAGTAGACCAGGTCTGACTATAAACTGTGAACACACTTGGAGTGAATAAATGGACAGCGACACGAATATTGTATATGAACCAATCAGCTGCTTTAGCTATGGAAGAGGGGCGTGGTTTTTTCTTTGCCAACTCAGCGTACGGCGACAATAGTAAGCTACACTTTGTCGAAACGATTTAATAACTAAAAGAAAAAAAAATACAAGTACTGCCACACAAGCTCACAAAGCAAAGTCTCTAAAAACATCGATGCAAGTTCTATTAAACGTTATACACAGTATGAAATGTACACGGCAGGTCAGCTCTGCACAGTAGTCATCAGAGAGTAAACAACACAAGCCATCTGCTCTGCTATTCCCAGCGTGCAGTCGGGCAGCAGCGAGACATTATAATGCTTACCTCTGGCTCTCAGGAACTTATTACTAGGGATACTTGCGTCTATCCAGTGTTAACATGCATCTTGGATTAGGCAACCAATATATATATATATA
>JAYMFT010313624.1:0-10087 GCA_038088735.1 Panulirus argus | reverse complement strand
AGAGAGAGAGAGAGAGAGAGAGAGAGAGAGAGAGAGAGAGAGTGTGTGTGTGTGTGTGTGTGTGTGTGTTCATCAGCACTCCATTTTCTTCAACAATCCGTTTTCCTTGGCACCGAGTTTTCTTTAACTCTCTGCTTTCAAAAGAAACACAGAGGGGATGAAGAACAGGGAATCAAAGAGAGACATAACATCTTTAATCTCTCTTTATCTTTCCGTCCTCTCGCGTTCGTGAGTGCGAACCGGTTTCGTAATTCGGACACAATCTCGGGCATCACGAATTACGAACCCATTACGTCATCCGTCGTGCGTAATACGTCACACTTTCTCTCGTGCTAAGAGGCGGGAAACTGATGCGAGTGATGTGTGGATCAGCTGCCCAACCACGGCTGCTTCACGGGACGGCCACCAGGGCGTTGGCTGATCAGCTGTTGATCTCAGCTGATTGATGAATCGCCCGCCCACGTGGGTGCAGCACTGACTCATCAGCCGTGCGACTGACTCCGGCAGATCTCGCTGACAAGAGCGCGTCGGTGGCTCATCAGCCGCCAACTACTTACAGCTGACTGCTGACATGTCATGACCACCAAGTGGGCGGGCGGGTGGGTCATCAACTGCTGACCATAGCTGACGGCTGACACGATCCCCTTACGTGGATGGCTCATCATCCCCCCCCTCCTCAACACCCCCTCGACATCAGCTGAGTGCTGACGCGAGCACTTGGGTGGCTCCTCGTCAGCCGCTGCTGCTGATGATGATGATGATCTGGCCTACAGCTGAGAAGCCTAAACGTGTGCCTGATCACTTGCTGACATCAGAGGCGGCCACTCAGCTCTCTTCGTCAGTCTCTCTCTCTCTCTCTCTCTCTCTCTCTGCAACTTTACCTTCCATCTTTAATTTCTATCTACAGGGTCTGGGCCCGAATCCCGGACAAGGCAGTCGTCTCACAGCCAACCAAGCCGTTCATCATCTCCTCTGAGGAAAACTGCGGTGCGTTAGTTTGTGTGAACGTAAATAAGGGTTAAGACATGTTAGATATAAAAGCGTAAAAGACGGGACAACAGGAGTGTAAAACTCTCTTCCAGTAACACACAAATAGTAATCACACACATGACCATCGCCTGCTCTCACCTATCCACACCTATCCACATTCATCTATCCACCAACTTCAATCTATCACTCACACTTACTCATCTATTCGGAGTTCTATCCACACATCTACCCATACTATTACATAAAACGTGCTCACCTAACCACAACAATATCCCTACTCATTCATCGACATCATCAACGCTAATTTTCCCCACAGCATCGGTTCCACTCGCCTTCCCACAGCATCGCCCACAGCACTGTATAAACTGAATCCATTCACATCACCTGCGCTGGCCTACCAACATCATTTATAAACATCTCGGCAAATTCATCTACCAATACTGCCCTCACGCACCTACCCACACTCATCTACCAGCACTATCCACTATACTCACTAATCCTCTAACATCACACTACTCATTCCGCATCATACATCCATCACGCCTGCAACCCCACGTGCAACACGCGCCCAGTGCCAGTACATTCTTCAACTGTAAGCCCCAACATGTAATGCAACTTTAACCTCTCATACTGCTATCAATGCTGTAGTCCTGTTCCAAACGCACGCCTCAGTGTATATGTAATCTGTATGTGTATACACGGTAATTCGGAGGTTAAAACAATGTTCTGCATATGCATCGCATGTTTTAAACTTTCATTGGACTCGTACTACACAGATCCTGTTACCTACGTTGCTGGCAGCATCACTTACTATCCCGTAATTATGTATTGTGTATTTCATGTATCTCAGTCCTCGCACTCCCTCCAGAAGGGACGGGGGATGGGGACCCCTTCTGGGTCCCTGGGCCCCACTTGGGCCCCCCTGACACTCTCCCATGTCTATGTACTGTACCCACTGTAGGCTCTGTACTGGCCTTCACCTATCCCTGGATATTCTAAAAGTACAAAATCAAAACATCCCATCCTACATGCAACACTCTTCCAGCCCCACATGCAACACGCCTACCACCATACATGCAACGCTCTTCTTACCCCATATGTAACAGATCTCCACATGGAACACACTTCCAACCCAAAAGCAACATACCACCCACCCACCCACCTCACATGTATCATGCCACCCACCCCACGTGCAACACCACCCCCACCCCAAATGCAACATGCCACCCACACAAAGTGCAATCTGCCTCCCCTCCCTACTCCCTCCCCCGGCATCCCTGCCATCGTTCTCTAACTCATCCATGACGTTGCTCCGTGTCCTCTCCCCACGACTCCTCCTCTCCCCGCCACCTCCCACGTACCTGGCCATCCTTCCTCCCCTGCCCTCGCTCTCTCCCCGTGCCTCGGCCACCCTTCCTCACTCCCTCCTCCAACACCCCATCATCTCTCGACCTCCCATGCCCATCACCACTCACAACCCTCCAAATTCCTCTCCCCCCAAAACCCTACTCTCTCTCTCTTTCTCCTCCACAACCACTGTTCTCCCATCATTTACCTCGCACTCCAACACTGCCTTCTCCAACACCTCCATCACGCTCATCCTCACCACCATCGAAGATCCCCTCCACTGTCCTCTGCACAAAGACCATTGACTCACCACACTTGCCACACTCATCACCACAACCCACACTGCCCTCTACCTCACTCATCCTCCCTCCCAACCCGACAGATCCCCACAGCTCTCCGCCTTCCCAGAGCCAGCCAAATCCTCCCTCTACTACACCTATCGTCACCCCCCCCCTCCCGCATCAACCCGGCCCTCTCCCCCCCCCCCCCCCATCCGTCATCGTCCCAGCCCGGCACCAACAACCACAACAACAACCACAACCGGGCCTCTCTCTGTGCTCGAGCCACAACCAACCACCCCCTACCTCTGACAGCCGCCCACACGCCCGCGCATCGCCATACTCATCGGGCGTCTTGCTGCGCTCTCATAGATTTCCCACTGGTAAGCAATATGTAAAACAAACAGAGGAGGGCCCCCAGCCACTCGCCCTTCGCCCGTTTCGATTCGTGATGGACCGCGATCCGCCTGAGATTTGACAAGCGTGTACAGATGGAGTTAGAGGAAAGAGAGAGAGAAGAGAGAGGAGAGAGTAGGGAGAAGAGGGTTATATAGTAAACGATGGGCGTGTCCTCTCACTCACTCACTCACTCTCACTCTCTCTCTCTCCTTAATTGTGATTGGATCATTTTGACAACTGTGTTTGCTTAATCTAACACGAGGCCCCGATTATCTTCATGCGACTCGCGCCGGGGGAAGACGTAAAGGTAATCAAGTTAGCTTCAGCTAGATTAGCGGGCGGGGTATGATGGGCCCGCCGCCCGCGGAGAGCAGAGAGAGAGACGACGACGGTGATGATGCCTGCCCCCCTCTCTCTCCCTCTCTCCCCCTCTCTCCTCTCCTCTCCTTCCACCTGATCTCTGTTGTCTGATTCGCGTTGCACAGAGTCTCGTAGGTTGAGGTCCTGGCAGTCTCTTGACTGAAGCAAAGTCTCTTGTCCAGTGTCTCGTATTCCTTACTCTCTTCATTCTCGATGTCTACTTCATTCGTTCTGTTCACTCAACCTCCTTCTTGATTATCATTTCCCTTCTTGATGTCACTGGGCTTCGTCCTGGCGCATCCAGCTGCACACGCGGTCGCTATCATCAGTTCGCGTTGCGATTAATCTGCAGTTCGGGGTGGCGCGTCTTCGGTGCGTGTTAGTTTAATTGCTTTATTATCTCGGTCTATCTCCGGGAAGTTAATCTATCTCTGTCTATCACGTCCCAGCGCTTCTATCTGTATCTATCTTCCATTACCGGTCCGGTTGATTGCGTTCGGTATTTTATGATGCGTTTTGTGTCTTGGCGGTACGACGCTGGCGGAGGATTCATGGGGAGGATAAAATTGATGAATTGCGTCTATTGAAAGAGCATACAGATTAGCGGTAGAGAGAGAGAGAGAGAGAGAGAGAGAGAGAGAGAGAGAGAGAGAGAGAGAACCTGTGACATACACACGACGGAATTTTGCCCATAGGTGGGGGCCAGCGGGTAGCGCTCGCCGCACTTCTTACCTGATGAATGATGCTCTTTCTCTCTGCCGCCCCGCATATCTCATAAGCATTATGCCCTGGCCTCATCAGGACCCGTTCTCAAGTCGTGGACGTTCCTGTAGTAGGGTCACATGTAATTCTCATCTCTCTTGGATAATAAAGTGAAACGTACTTTCCGAGGCAATATTACAGACTTCGTAGTTCTCTTTCCTCCATATTGAGATGCTTTTTGATCCAGGACATCATTACTAATGCCCTCAATTTGCTACCAAGCAAAGGGTATCGTACATCTTTCTCTTCTCCGTAAATTGCTACGTTCAGATTCCTTCAGTCTCACATAACAGCTCGTATGATGTTTTTCTCTTTTTTTTTTTTTCTTCTTTACCCTTGATTTTGCCTGTGAAGGGTTTCTGTTTATCTCCGTTTTCTTTAACTCAGCAGCAGCTTCCCCGTTTTCACCCTCAAGTACCCTCTACTCTGACTCCTGCACACGGCGTATAGTCCACGTTAAGTCCTTCCCTATAGCTGATAGTCCTGACGATCCCCTTGTGGCCTAGGACCTTCTTTTCCTGGACCTGTGCTCTAACTCTCTCCTCCTGCCGTCTCCAGCGGCCGTTCCTCTTCATCCGCTTCGCCAAAAACCATCTCTGGCTTGTTTACTTCCTCTTCGTCCACTTCACTAAGCCAATCTCTGGCTTGATTTTCATTTCTTCTTTCCATTCACCAGTTTATGAGTCAGATCCATCATGCCTCAACTCGGCCACCTCGTTTGGAAGCCATCACTAGGCGGCGTCTCAAGGCTCGTAGTCAACACAAGTCTCCCTCAGTCTCCGCCACCTGGCTTCCTCAGGAGACCCCGTTCGCCTATGCATTTGTACACAGCCGAGTACGGTCTGTTCTTCCCCGCGGATTCATCTTCGAGTTTCGTTAGGTCATGTCTGGCGTGATCCCTGAGCTTGTGTAAGCTTAGCTCGTGCCTTCATGATCGTTCCTCTGGACCTCTTCCTCCCATCCCCACTTTAAGAAGGCACTTTTCGTCCTTTCAACTGACACAATGTCTCTTGATAACGTTGACCACTCTAGACCCAACCGGTTTTAACGATCTCTCTCAACTCCAATTGTCTGGTACTGAAACTTGGGTCAGTGTCCTCCGTCTAGCCCCGCGTCCATCAAGTGTTGAAGCTCGTCTCGCTCTGCTGTTATCCTTGAAAGGGGCTCAAGTAGTCCTTCCCTGCCTTGCCCTTTCAGTCGCATTTCCTTCCTCTGGTAATGTCTAGTTGCATCTACATCCCCTACGTACCCCGTGACGTAAACCCAGAAGCCTCTGTCTCGACATCCAGTGACGTAACACCCGAAGCTGTCGATAAATCTGACGTTGAAAGTCTCGGTTTCCACGGCGCGTTATCGTCGATGCCTCACCCTTGCCCCCGATGTAATCAGCCGTGCGCCCTCTCCCGATAAGCACTCACCTGTTCCCTGATAGTCCTCACAGCTCCTCATTCACTCTTGCTCACGTTTTCCACCGCGTCATTCGCCCCCCCACGCCTGTCCATCACACTGCTTCCCAGCAGCTCCAGCGTGAAGGATCATCACGTCCTGTAACATCTGCGATGACGCTCCTTCTAAACGCAATCCTGGCATGTAGGGAATCGGTGTGATTTACCTCCCTCGACTACACCACACCGCCCCACTTTCCAGACAGATCCATATCAACAAGACGCAAGTCTCTCCTTTGTAGTAGTTCTCCTCATCAGATATGTATATAAATCAGCTAACCTTTCATGAATATTCGCCCTGCATGACGCCGCCTTACCTGCACGACACTATCCTTCCTCCACGACGGTAGCCGCCCTATCTGTACAACTCCTCCTCCCTGCATGACTCCGGCCTACCTTTCCTGCCTCCCCCTCACCTGCATGATGACGACCTGTGTTCATAACACTACCGTTTCTGCGGTGCTCCTCCTGTCTTGCATGAGTCCTCCCTCCCGGCAGGCTACTATCCTCCCTGCATTACTTTACCCACCCTAAACGACGTCACCCTGTCAGCAGGACGCCACTTTCCCTGCATGTCATACCTCTCCCTGCATGACGCCAGCCTCCTTGCTTGACTCCAAACTCCCTACATGCCACTTTCCTCCCTGCATGACGCCGCTCTCCCTATACATGCTACTCCCTGCATGACTCCACCTTCCTTGCATGACGCCACCCTCCCTATATGCCACTCCCCTCCCTGCACGACTCCACCCTCCCTGATGACGCCAGCCTCCCTACGCGCCACGCTCTCTTCCCTGCATGACGCCACCCTCCCCGCAAGACCCCATACTTCACTACATTACACTACCCTCCCCTGTCTCCCGTCACCCTCCCTGCGTGACGCCATCCCTCTCTGCATGACACTCCCTTCCCTACATCATTCCCTGCATGACCCCGTCCTCCCCGCGTGGTGCCCTTGGAGCGGCCCTGACCTCCCCCGCCCGCCCGGCCGAGGGAGCCTTGATGGATCCACGCCCGGGCGGGAGTGATGGATTAATAGCGTCTGGCTACCTGTGCCGCATGCTGGATGGAGGGACCTGCGGCCACTCCGTCTTGCGGCCCAGCGATTAGCGCGGCGAACACAGCCCGGTCAGGTACAGGCAGGAGGAGCAGCGACGTGTGCGTGCTTCCTGTCTGTCTGTCTGTCTGTCTGTGTCTGTCTGTCTGTCTGTCTGTCTGTCTGTCTGTCTGTCTGCATGTGTGATCTACTGTACTCTATTAACAAAGTGAACACGAAGGTATGATCCTTGAGCACGACGGTACGACTCCTAAGCACGACGGAGTGACCCTTAGGCACAAGAGGTACGACGCCTTTAAGCACGATGTTACGTACGATCCTTGGACAAACGACGGCCCTGGTCTTCTGACCTGGCCTTACTCTTTAAGGATCAGGTCAAAGGCCAAGCCATCGCGAGCAAGGGGTTGTGCCCTCCCCGGCTTACCAAAACAACCAAGACCCGGAAAGAAAAAAGAAAAAAGAAAAATTGTAGGAACCAGACATACAAACAGACGGCCCTCAACAGACATACAAACAGACGGCCCTCAACGGCACACTCATATGAGCCGGAGACATCGCCATTGCAAACAGTACAGCCACACATGCAAATGACCAGACCAGTGCTTTCACGAGATAGAATTGAAAAACAAATCACCGACTCGGCAACGCTCGAATACAACCACAACCACCTCGTCGTCCAACAGCAAGGGAGAGCCGTCGCTACCAACTCAACCACAACGACCAGGCAGACCACAGGCGCCTACCACACAGCAAAAGACAACACCTGGAAACTACCACTACTTCTTCTACTACTACTACTACTACTACCACCACCACTAATTCCACTACTACTGCGAACACGAAACAACCAGACGAGATATGCACTGTAACATCAGCAGCCATACCAACCAGCCATCGCCAGGACGAAGACAAACCACCGTGGAGTGATCAGAGGATTGGCCAAGATAGCAGTGAAGGGGCCTCTGGGGGTATAAGATAACGCCTGACAAGGGTGTTGTGACTCTCTTTGATAACTGGGGCGGCAGGCAGGGTGAGTGCTCACTGTCCCTCGGGGATCGAGGAAGGAGTTAGGAGGAGGAGGAGGAGGAGGAGTAAGGAGGAGGCGGAGGAGGAGGAGGTGGACAGTTGTGGATTTAGGGGGAGGAGGGGGGAATGGAGGCAGGTGGTTGGTATATACGTGGGAAGTGTAGGTGGGGAAGCGTAGGTGGGTAGCGCAGGTGGGAGGAGGTGGGAAGTGTTGACAGGGACAGAAGACGACCAACCCCCGCGGGGCAGAGATTCGAACCCTGGCTCCTCACGCTTGGCCCCCCACCTCGAACCACATCCCACAGACTCGACTCTCTCTTCTCTCTTCTCTCTTCCCCGCCAGCCAGCCAGCAAGCAGGTCCGCTTTACCCGGGGTCTACAGTGTTGCTAGTCTCTCTCTCTCTCTCCCCATCCCTCCACTCGGGTTAATTACCCCGGCTCGCACTGTGAGGAGGGGGAGGAGGGGAGGGGGGGGGGGCAGGACGGGGACGGGAGTGGTCCGTATATATATATGCGTCATCCGATGTCCGCATATAACGCGAATTCCCTGCATCGCAGCCGGCCGGCTGGCCAACGACGACGCGTCGGGCCGCTGTACTTAAAACCCGTTGGACAATGGGGAGGGGAGAGGGGTGATGGGGGAGGGGTGTGGCAACCGCACCGCATGGCTACCACATGATGCGTTATCACCCACGTCTGGCGTCTGTGGCGAACGCGCAGAAGCCGACCCCCGTCTCTCTCTCTCTCTCTCTCTCTCTCTCTCTCGACTGCCTCTCATGGCCAGCTCCTGCACGAAGTGCATCGCTCTGCGCATCGCTCTGCGCATCGTCCCTCCTTCCCCATGCAAAGATAACGAGGCGACTCCTGGCGTGATCTTGTGGGTGCAGGAAATCCAAAGGGGAAATGAAACGAGTTAAGTTCCCGAGTGCACTTTCGTGTCGTGATCACATCCTCAGGGGGAAGAGATGCAAGAATGGGACAGAAGACGTAGAAAACAGTCAGTTTACACGCAAGGAAGAGACGTAGCCATGACGCCATTGGGAAACAAGCGTTTACAGGATGGTGTGTGTTAAGTGAATTAATGAATCACCTCTTCCTCCTCCTCTTCCTCCTCCTCCTCTTGTTGTTGTTGTTGTTGTTGTTCTTCTTCTTCTTCTTCTTCTTCTTCTTCTTCTTCTTCTTCTTCTTCTTCTTCCTCTTCTTCTTTTTATTCCTCCTCCTCCTCCTCCTCCTCCTCCTGTTCTTCCTCCCCCCCCTGCCTCCCGACTCAGGGAGGGTCCTTAGGATGACACAAGAGGAGATTGAGTTAAGATTTATTCGCGTCTGAGTGATTTATATAAACGCTCTCCGTGTTTATATCTCTGCCTCGGGTCCGTATGCCATATAACCCGAATAAGGACTTCAAAATCTTTACGCTCTCCGAATTGGCGGAGTCTTTTTTTTTTTTTTTTTTTAGTTAGATTTGAGTGGGATCATCGCCCTCTTCGTGTCTCCTTAACACGTATATGGCACTCTCTTGCGTCCAGTGATTACGGGAGGACAATCGAGAATTAATCAGACGGGTGAGATTCCGCTGCTCTCAACCCCCACCGCCCCCCCCCTCATCTCCATCGTATAGCACCAAAGGCGAGATTCACCTGGCAGTAAAGAGAGAGAGAGAAGGACAGAGAGAGAGAGAGATAGATAGAGATAGATAGATAGATAGATAGATAGAGAGAGAGAGAGAGAGAGAGAGAAGGACAGAGAGAGAGATAGATAGAGATAGATAGATAGATAGATAGAGAGAGAGAGAGAGAGAGAGAGGACCATTATCTCAACTCGAATTGCCCATAGGGCTCGTTGGCAGCATTATCCCAAGAGCAGAAATGGACCTTGGGAGTCGATTTAACCCTAATCTCCTTACTTCTGGTAGGGGGGGATTAACAACCCCCCACCCATCCCCTTCCCCTTTCCCCTTTCCCCCACCCCCTCCCCCTTCCCCATCCCCCTTCCCCTTCCTCTCCCCCTCCCCCTTCCTCTCCCCCTCCCCCTTCCTCTCCCCCTCCCCTTCCCCTCCCCCCTACCCCTTCCCCTCCCCCCTCCCCCGGCCCAGGACGTTTACACCGTTCCCCGTTCATATATAACCCGGGAACAGAAGCGATTACATCTGTAATTACGCCCACACCGTTAGCACCCGCTGATTATACTTGTGATACCGTTATATGGTAACGAGTTACCTTCTTCGTGAAAGGGATGTGGTCGAGAAGATGAACTGGAATTGATATCTACGGTTAGAAATGAATTATCTTTTATATCGTTTTGTCTGTATGACATCATCTCGCTCACGGCATATAGATCCCAGGACACAGACAACTCAGGCATACACAGCACAATCGGTGCCGCCTCCCCCCCCCTCCCCCCTCCTCTGTGTCACAGTCCACCTG
>JAYMFT010313613.1:0-10087 GCA_038088735.1 Panulirus argus | reverse complement strand
TCTCTCTCTCTCTCTCTCTCTCTCTCTCTCTCTCTCTCTCTCTCTCTCCCTCCCTCCCTCCCTCCCTCCCTCCCTTCTTGGCAGACCGGTCATGAGGGTGCGACCCTCCAGGCAGGACATGTCGTACAGCAGCGGATGGGAGAGGCATACATTCCCCAGCGGCGGATTGGTGTGCGAATACCAAACGGTCCCCGTTGACTCAACAACAGATTTAGCCAAAGAGCTTTATTACATTTTCAGCCATTTAACAAAATATATCCTGGCAATTTTTTTCCGGTGGACAGTTTTCACGGATGCCAAGTTGGTTTCATCACAAAATGTATTGCAGACGTTACAAAGCCAAATTCCATTAAGATATTTGCGCCGTAATAAACACACAGTCGGTTTTTCAAACACTGGAAATTTAAAAAAGTTCTTTTTCAGTAACTGTGATTTGACATGATAAACTAATTATTCTTTATTGTTACGTAGATGGGCCTCTGCTTTGTTTACAGGCTGCGGTAGATTTTTTTTCTTAGTGTCAACAACGCCACGGAATAAGTGTATTAGATAAGAACCTTTTGTAAAAAAGAGGGAGAAAATTTTCTCGAATTTGCTAGCGAAGGAAGACAGACTTCCACAGAGCCAACGCTGGTGCTGGCGTATCGTTGGAAGCTGGCCAGAGCCTGGTCGTTTCGTTACTTGACTTGTGGATACATATACACCAGGAAAGTAGGAGAAAAAGATGTGAATTGTTGTCTATACTCTCTAGGGAATAGAGGATTTGTGTGTGTGTGTGTGTCACTAACCACTAGGCCGACCAGCAGTGTTGACTGTGGTGTCCCGGGGGCAACAGTTGACCTCAGGATCCCACGGTCAGAGCTTTCCGAGCGATGGGCCCGCGCTGGAGAGGGTTCCATAGAAATGTCTGCCTCCTCCGTAACTTGACGTGCGCCCGGCAGTACAGCTACTTACACGGGTGGGGAGCTGGTGCTCTACGGTGGTTGATTTTTACACCTCCGTAAAACAAACGCTTCAGACTGTAAACAGATTTACCACACACACACACAGGCTCTTTACACCGTCACACATGAACGGTTTGATGATGCCTCAGATTTCTTTCCTTCCTTCCAGAGAGAGAGAGAAACAGAGAGAGAGAGAGGGGGGGGGGTTACCTCCTTAACCCAATAAGAGATTCCCTCCATTCATCAAGGGCCGGGGGGGGAGGGGGAGGGGGAGGTCTTGTCGTCTTGATATTCTCGTAAATTGTTTCAGATCTGCCGAGCGAGTCTCGCGCGCGAGACGTTACGTTGCCCGTCCCTCTCTCTCTGTCTCTGTCTCTCTCTCTGTTGTCTGGGGAACGTCTCGCATCTCTCTCGCTTAGATTTTACGTAGTTTTATAAAGTTCCGCACGCTCCTGAACTCGACTGTGAAGCTCCATCTCTGATTTATCCTGTTCTGTAAAGTTTATGATCTGCTAAGTACTTCCTTAGAAATCCCCCGTCTGTTAAATCCTCCCTCGAAACAATGTCCCGATCGCCGTAGTCAAGATCAGAGTTCGTAATTGGCACAAGAACATTATTAATATCTCTTCAGTTACTGTAGAAAAATTCTACGTTCATCATTCTGCAATGAAAAGTCCTTGTAGTCATCAGACGTCAAGGGAAAAATATCGTTATCCATCAGTTCCGTGGAGGACAACAGCCGTCTCTGCCCCTCGCCAACGCGCGCGTTTCTGTACCTCTGCAGAAAAACGCCACAGTCTTGAATCCACCTTAAGTATTATTCTGGTAGGGGCTTCCACGAACGCCGCGCCCTCTCACGCTGAGTGAGTGACCAATAAATTTTCGTCCTGAAGGAGAGCAGGCCACGCTCACTGGTGGTATTGTGAGAGTGAGGGGGAGAGGAGGCTGGTGGGGGGGGGGGGAGAGAGGGAGTGAGAGATGAGAGCAAGATGGTGAGAGCTGCCAGGCTGGAAAAACGAAGAGGAATATTGGTGGTGAGAGGTCGGGAAGGGAAAAGGAGAATTAGGAATAATAGTGAGAGAGGAGGAGGGAGAGAGAGAGAGTGGGGAAAGGCCATGGGAGTGTCAAGGGAGGAGAGGAGGGTTACGGGGTAGGCAGGGAGAGCTTGATGACGTGGAGTGAGAGAAAGATCTGAGAAAGAGAGGTAGTGAGAGAGAGAGAAGAGAAACAAGCATACAAACATACCAACGAGTAGAGACAGATACAGAGAGAGAGAGACAATGTACGAATGAGAAAATATGAGACAGAAGAAGGGAAAGAGAGAGAGATAGAGAGAGCAAATATCCACGAGAATATAAGTCCAGACTTCATAAAGATATCGGTAAATTAAACTTGGCACCAGTCTGCTCCCTGATTGTCTAGTCTCCTGTCTGTACGCCACATTCCTCATTCACAGTTAACTTCTACTGTGTGTAAAATCATTACTTTATCCTTCAATAAATCAGTTTCGTTTCACACTGTTTTTGACATATGTTTTGTTCACATGATTCTGACATTATCCTAATGGTACACCTGTCTAGACTCGTTGCTGGTCAGGACCTGTGTGGGCGATAGTGTCAGGCGTAGGTGAGGGAGGAGAGAGTGCCCTCCCCACGCCCACTCGTGGGGCGAGGGTATAAAGCAAGGGTAACCCTGGCGTGTCTCCTCTGCTGGCGACGGGGTCTATAGCTCGTACCTTTCACACAGATTCTATAGCGTCTGGGCTAAATTGAATAGAGAATATAGAAGCTTCAGATTAAGACATGAGCGCTTTACTCTGCCCGAGTATAGAGAGCTGGGTGTATAGAGACTATATACTATAGAAGGGTTGGCTCGGGGCCTGATTATTGAATTATGAAAGTGGTTATAGCTTACAGGCCGCCACTATAGACAGTCCTTATGGTTAATATAACTGTTAGGTTATGGCTTGTGACTGGGATATAGGAAACATGACTCTGCCGTAGACATTTCGATTGTTATGTGCCTTGTGAGTGAGTTATAGAACTTGTACCTCATCTATAAAGATTTTGGGTTGTGGAGCTGACGGGTGATATTGATTTAAAATCTGTCGAATGGTATCCTCTATAGACCTTAGCTATGATACGTTTCAAATTCACTATAAAATTCCACTTGGATTTGGAAGGTACAACTGGGTCAAAGGCCAACTGATTGGTCAACGGAGCACGAGATTTGATTAGGAAAAACATGATTGGATTTCATGGACGCTAATGAAATCAAATAAAACTGTAAAAATGTCAACATAGCAACACAAGCAAAAAGACGATCGAGTGATTAGATGACTGGATGAGAGGTCTGGTAATTATGACCGGAAATCCAATCATCAGATCTGAAGTTGGTGGAAGAGATTTTGGAGCAGGTAATTAGATTGGACGAGAGTTGATTAGATACATCATCCATCGTTTCTCTTATGAATTTACTGATTGGATCAGGTGCAGAAGGTTTCCATAGCACCTTTAGGGTGGGATTCAGGATCAGATTAGATATCCGGTCAAGGATTGGAATTATGACCTCATCAGGCCCAATCAGTACTAGGCATATCAAGCTAGAGACGTTGATTGGCAATAGGGATTAGGGAGAAAATGGGTCAGACCTGAAGAGGAGAGGCGTCAGATGGTTACCAATCCTCAATCCCCTGACGAGGGGTATCGGAACCTCTCCACCTGGTAATGGGTTCCGGTATTATGTTGCCATAGTTCCCTCAAGCTGGGCGGACCGAGGGAGGCACAGAATGTTCCTCGTGGCAATGAGGTTCCTCTGGAATTAACAAAAGGATAACATCAAAAGAGTTTGAATTTTTAATGATAGATATCTCATTTCGTGAGGGTAATGAGGCAATAGACATCAACAGGCATTTCACAATCAGATTAGGTTCGCAGATATGAACCAAAGAACAGTATTACCCCCATGACAGCACTTGAAACGGGAATACTTTTGGATTGTATAGCACCGGCTCGGCTTCAACAGCCTCTCGAACTGGTATTTCTGGGCAGAAGGCAACACTGGAGGGATAGCAAGATTGAATCATCTTTCCCTGACTTCAAACGGTGTTACGTTTCTTCCTCAACTTCAAAATGATATATTAATATCCTTCTTGATATGGTAAGGTTTGAAAGCTTACATATATCCTTTTACAGTTTCTTTTTCTTCAGTTTCCTCTCGTCTTCCTCATCACACGCACACACACACACACACACACACACACACACACACACACACACACATTCACTAGGTAACTGGGATGAGCAACTGTTGGCCAACTGGCTCAGTCCCAGGTTAATGCCTCGGAAGGAACCAGTTGCCAGATTCCAACTTCCTCACAGATGAAATCAACGGTGGGTAATTTGTTTAACCCGCTGAGCTTGATGGTGGGCACGTCGCAACGACCCTTGAGCACGATGATACGCGTTTCACGCTTGATGATGAGCACGTCGGCAAAGGTCTGCCATCAGACCCAGCAGCTGAATTTCCTGGCGGGTCCGATAGGCTGGCGACGGCCGTGACGTCAGGATGTAAACATCCGCCCCATCAAAACACATCGTTCCTTTAGCTAATTTTACTTTTTCACTACAGAATATTCTTTGACGCCGAAGATGATCCTGTCCTGATTATAGGGGAGGGAGAGAGAGAGAGAGAGAGAGAGAGAGAGAGAGGGAGAGGAGAGTGAGAGGAGAGAGAGCGGCGGTTGGCCGGATGAAGGAGGGCAAGTGTTGCTCTAGGCGGCGGCAAGTGTGGCAATCCCTTACGAGATGAACTGTGTCGCTTGGTTCCCCGGGCCAGCAGTAATGTCTTCACAGCTGGATAACATTCTGCATATAATTCGCTGGTCATATATTCCCGCCAACAGCCACACTCGCGCGTGTCGGAAAAAGCAACATTGGAAGAAAAAAAAAATCAGGATGAAAATAGTTTTTGTCTGGATTTGGAATAAGAATTTCCGCTGATTTTTACGTCAGATTTGTTCAGACAAGATTTTCTGAAGGAGGCCAGGGCGAGGGGGTAGAGAGGGGACCCGAGCCGAGCCCCCCTGGTGGTAATCGGGATCATAATGGTTACGATGATGGAGGGCCTAAGGGGAATGGGGACGATGAGAGGGTGATGATGGAAATAATGGAGTGAAATTAACGCGGAAAGAAGACATGTTATGACTGGGAGAACTGTGAAGGCCAAGATTAATGGAAGGACCGAGAGTGCCCGCTGCAAGGGAAGAGTATAATGGGGAAGACAGTAATGGTGCGATACATGTAGGGAGAAATGCAATGGGCACCTCGTAATTGGGAGAAACAACTTAATGAATGAGATACGAGAGATTAACTTTAATAGGGAGTAAAACAAAGTGCCATTTAAATGGGGGAGGGAACATAATGGCGTAGAAAATAGTGGATGAATTAATGGGTGATAGATAGAGTCACCCACGGGTTGGGGTTGCCAGCGTCACCAACAGGGGCAGAGCTTGAGCCTCATCGCTGATTGGTGGAACGGGTGGATCATATACGTATTTCACTCCACCAATGACTCCACCTTCATCATCACCTCGCCTTCATCACGTAATCACATTCACGAGCACAGAGGCAGCATCATCATCTTCATCACCAGAGTTGTCGTCATCATCATGACCACCCCTGTGACCCCATCTACACCGCCGTCATCGTAATCAAACTGGTCATCACCATCACCGTCACCACCCGCCACCACCCACTCCATCACCATCGGCATCACCTTCATCATGATCACCATCATTACCAACCACCACCGTCCTCACCAACACCAGTCTTCATCATCTCCACCATCAGCGTGTGCCACCAACAACACCAACAGTGTCATTTCTCTTATAACCATAAACTGGAACATAGTCTCTGGACTCCAGGTCTGACGGCCGGTGGCCAGGCCTGGAATGACCCACAGAGCACAGTGGCAATACTGTTGTTCCAGACCCCTCCTTCCTGGACCCATGGAACCTTATACGGGACGGTATGGTAATTCCAGACTTCTTTGGATTCTATAGAGGAAAATCCTGGAATATTTCCATCATATTTGTAACTTCTTATTCCAGAAAAAAAATTATATGTTCCAGTATCATTATGATATATACTTTTTATAAGATTCTAGCCCAACGAAATTCTAGGATATTTTTAAGTCATTCCGGTCCATGTAAACTGTGGTATATCTAAAGGTAATTCCAGGCTGACAGTTCCTGGAACGCCCAGGGACTGTGGTCCCCCCCCCCCCCAGAGGCAAGAGCTGTCTCTGGCGTCGACCGAGGAAGACCTGGAAATATTTCCAGCCACCTCAGCGCTGGAATACCCCTCAGACATTTATCTGACTGATAAATCATTTACCCCAACATTTATCCGAACGTGAGTCCAGCTTTAAAAGACCCGGAATATTTCTAAGATATTCCAGCATCTTTGGACCTGGAGGCTCCAGGATGACTTCCAGACTCGACAGCTGTGAAGGAAACACGAATCACACACGTGTGAGAGGCGGCGGGGACATACATGACGGGAATATGTATATATATGTGAAGCCTCGATCTTCCTGTCCCCTGTCGCTCTCACATTCACGGTCGGCAAGGACGGCGCCAGGACAGCCTTGACACACACACACACACACACACACACACACGTTTATATATATATATATATATATGAAATGGGTTATTAATATTTCTACAACAAAGCCTAAAGGAAAACTGGCATAGGTTTTCTGTGTTCTCTTGACTTTGATGATTAATTAGTCCTGGATAATTCTTCCCACCTACATAGGCAGCACATCCTTTGATCCAGTCGTCTCTGGAACCTTCTGATCAAATTCCCACTGTTCGCTTTTAGGGACACCAGCACAAAGGGATCTTGATGGGCATAGAAAAAGGAAATTACTTTTCAATCGTAAAATCCTTTTTAATCATGCCTGGAACACCCTCGATATGGGAGCGGATCATGTATGGAACAAGCTCGGTAAAGGAAAGGATTTTGGCATTTTCCCGAGGTATTCCACGTTCTTCTTCTTCTTCTTCTTCTTCTTCTTCTTCTTCTTCTTCTTCTTTTCTTCCTCTTTTTCTTCTTTTTCTTCTGATTCTGTTGTACATCGTAGGTCAGGTCACTTCAAAGGTCAGGTCAGGTATTGGATGCTGTGTGTCACCGGTCAGGACATTGATGACAGGGGAGTTCTGTTGCTCCCGTCCTTCTGTCGTACATTGTTCCATCTGTTCAGGACTTGTTCTTCCTGCCAAGACTCTGATGAACAGAACCTTCCCTGCCGTTCGTTTCTGTTGTGGTGGGAACGGGTCGAAGATGAATGTTACCGTTCCCAAGCTGGGCCAAGGGGGGTAGACAATGCAGCTGTGAATATCTGTCTTTCTTAACTGTTGACTGGAGGGACGGACGGCTGGGCGTTAGTTCAGGAGAAAAGGAGGGGTTTGTTGGAGGTTCCTTGGAGGCTTTGAATGAATGGAAGAGTTATTAAGAGTTGGATGATTTGGGAGGGTTGTGTTGGAGGTTCTTAGGAGTGCAGTGGGAAGCAAAAGATTGGGAAAGGAGGAAAGAAAACGTAAGAGGGTGAGAGATCGTTGTTTCTTGAGCAGCAATCACAAGTGCCTTTATACCGCGTACTCTTAAGTCTATCAACAAATGTAGCTTAGATGATGAACTTGAGTTTCTTTCCAGAAATTAGAATTATCACCAAAAGCGTAAATCATTTATTAATTTCCTTGGGTAAATATTGACAGGGGAAACACTCTCTTAGTCCACGCTCTCAATTTTCTATCCTAAACCAAACAAGCCAACACGCTGATAAATTAATTATTTTCTATTTGCAGTTTCGTTTGAATTTCTGAGAAGACAACTCGGCTCTGCACATTCTAGAGCTTTAACCTTTGACTTTTGTTTGGCTGGAGCTTCCAGGCTTTTCCAGTGTAAGAAATACTGGGAACATACAACACACAATGTATGCAGTGTTCCAGATTTTCGTGTTTTTAAGTTTTAAGGTTTTTAGATTTTAAGTTTGCAAATAGAGGCTTTCAGAATTCCAGATATTGTGTTTCCAGAATGCAAACGTAAATTTTTCATTTGCTTAAAAATGTTTAGGTTTTGGATTTATCGTTTCTCTTGGTTCCCAGCTTCTCTGGAAACCTCCAAATATTCCAGTTTTGTGTATGGGTGACTGGAGACACCATGGGAGACTTTAGACTTTCCAGATTCTCTGGAAGACCGGATATTTCATCGGTAACGCTTGTTTACCTATGGCGTCTTAGCTGCGTCTGTTCCTTGTATGTCAACCGACTGTTCTACGTCTTCTGTCTCCTTCTTGTATCTCCCCTGACGATGATGTGATCATTGCACGAAAGTGCACTTGGGAACTTATTTTGTTTCATTGTCCTCGTGGTTATATGCATGTACTAAATCACGCGCAACACTGTGACCTCTTGCAATATGTGTGTGTGTATGTGTGTGTGTGTGTGTGTGTGTGTGTGTGTGTGTGTGTGTGTGTGTGTATGTCTGTGTGTACACACAGGAACGCACAATCACACACAGTTTTCACACACACACACACACACACACACATACATACACACACTGGCATATGTGGTGTAGTGGTCAGCGTCTATGACCATGATCCACACGCGGACCATCCTGAGAAATTAGCACAGTTACACAATTACAGAATTAACATTGGAAGGCGGAGGGGTATTCATAACGCTTACGGTTGAGAAAGAAACAGGGATTTGTATTAGATGGTAGAGTGAGTCTTCAGAGAAACTGGGATTTGGGTCCCTAATAGAATCACAAAGGTCAGGAGGCTACTGTTGTGGTGAGATGAGGTCATCATGACTTCATGCACCCACTTTCCTCTCCTTGAGCATGACGCCTCATGACTCACTCAGTCCCTCACAGCCAGGCAAGGTGTCAAGACCGACCTGGGCTGGTCAGAGCGGTTGACTGCTCTCACCCCCTGACCTGGGGGCCCTAGGGAAAGATAGATAGATAGATAGATAGGTAGATAGATAGATAGATAGATAGATAGAGAGAGAGAGAGAGAGAGAGAGAGCTGGACAGCCATTTTAATAGGCTCTTGCAACCCGAAGGAAACGTACCTCCTAACAAATTGATCAAATATTTGTTAAGTTAATAATTCCTTCATTAAGTGAGGCTCTTGTCATCGGGTGGGGCTGGTCAGGGGCCGTGTGTGTGGAGAGCAAGGCTTTAATTATTATGGTAAATACTGACTCGCGTTGAGAACGAGTTCAGGAAATTCCTTTTTTCCTCACGACTGGGTTTCCTGCATCACACACACACACACACATAAGCATATGTATATATTAATTTATTGTATGTTTGACTGATTGCATGTTGTCATGCATTCAGGAAGTCCTCATTGCCAGTATGAGGAGAGACTCACTAGTGCACCTGTCCTGAGACAGCCCGACACATCTGTCTTGGGACATCTCGTACAGCTGTCTTGGGACATCCCGGTACACCAGTCCCAGGGGCATCCCGGTACATCTGGCTTGAGATATCCCAGTATCACCTCCGGTTCAAAAAAGAAAGTTTGAAAGGGTACATAAAGTTTTGAAAAGTATAAAAAAAGGTATAAGAAAAGTGTCAGAAAATTATATCAATAAATGTTCTCATCTGCAGAGAAATGTTACCAACTTTTGAGCCCGTTTCTCGTAAAAGCCAAAGTTGAATAAAGTTGCAGAGGCGGCCAGACCCTTGTGAACCGTACCTGCTGGCAACGCTGGTATCGAACGATCGTTTATGGATGATTTTCGTGATGAATCGTTTCTAAAGGGAACGATGATTAAAGAAAAGCTACATCTGCATGAATAGTGGGGGAAGATGTATGGTTTGGCAGGGCGCTCAGCCCCCTTCCACCAACCACCCGACTGGAATTAATGTCTTGCTAATTACATTCTTCCTTCCCAAATGAGTTGTGTTGAGGGGAAGAAAAACTAGCGAGTTCGAGCGAAGTTGTGGAGCGTCTTTTGTCTCGTTCCAGCGGCTCTCTTGTTCAAGGTGGTCATGACCACCTCCAGCGCCGCTGCCTCCTCACCCCCACTCCACCAACAAAGGACATCACTTTACAAC